>CM031241.1:218766980-218839480 GCA_018340775.1 Taxus wallichiana var. yunnanensis | reverse complement strand
CATATCTAAATCAACATAGCCGTATAAAGAAGTATTTGACCCTCCATAACATAAATGCATGTTAGATGTCCCTCTCAAATATCTGAGTATCCATTGGACTGATTTCCAATGCTCTTTACCTGGATTGGCCATAAATTTGCTCACAACTCCCACTACCTATGCAATTTCTGGTTTGGTACAAACCATTGCATACATAAGGCTTCTAACTCTAAAGCATATGGAACTGTGCCATGTACTCGACCTCCTCATGTGATGTAGGACATTGATATTTGCTTAATTTAAAGTGTCTAGCCATAGGTGTACTTACTAGTTTTGAATTCTACATTTTAAACCTTTCCAACACCTTATTGATATAATCTTCCTAAGACAAATACAATTTCATGTTCTTCCTGTCTCTATGAATTTGCATGCCAAGGATTTTCTTTGTAGCTCCTAAATCCTTCATTGCAAATGTATGAGCTAACTTTTCTTTAAGCTCAATAATGTCATGCATACTAGATCTTGTAATAATCATATCATCTACATAATGTAACAAAATAATATAGTTTCCATTTTCACACTTCTTGAAATAAACACAATGATAAGATTCACATCTCATATAACCATGTTCATGCATAAAACCTGTCAAAGCTCATATACCCTTTTCTTGGAGCTTGCTTGAGCCCATATAAGCTCTTTTTCAACCTATGCAAAAAAATTCTTTACCCTTGACTTCATAACCAAGTGGATGTTGCATATATATCTCTTCCTCTAAATCACTGTGAAGGAAATATGTCTTAACATCAACTTGCTCTAAGTGTAAATATTCTATTGCAAAAAAACTCATAATAGTATGTATTGAAGTCATTTTTACTACAGGAGAAAAAATCTCACCAAAATCAATACCTATTTTTGTGCAAACCCTTTTACCACAGCCTTTCTTTGTATCTTTTCTCGTACACCATCTTCTTCCTTAATCCTATAAACTTATTTGTTCTGCAATGTTCTTTTACCTATTGGAAACTTAACGAAATCCCATGTCTGATTTTGTTCGAATTAATCCATCTCCTCATACATGTTATGCTCCCACTTCTTGTGGGTTTCATCTCGCATTACTTCTTCAAAACTTTCGTGCTCACGCATTATTAGTCAATAATAGATAAAATAAAAAAGGTGTAAATCTTTCTGGAGGTCTACTTACCTATTTTTACCTTCTCATAAAAACATGGTGTACCATAGGCTCATTCTGTACATCTTGTACATTCATATCCACCACCGACGGTGACCAACGCCAATCATCTATAGTGATGTCGATACTCGCGGCTAATGTCATCATCTGCGACCAACTTTGGTTCAAGCTACCGACGTTGGTCTTGTTCTGTTGACACCGGTTACTCTAACTAATGCCGGTACACTGTAGATGACTATTTTAAATTCGAGAATGTATTTTCTTCCACTAACGCTTCACCCAATTCATCCTTAGGCATACAAACTTGATCCCTATACATTCTCTTTTCATTCCAATCAATATCACAACTCTTAACAATCTTAGAATCATCTAAATCCCAAAAACAGAATCTGAAATCACTAGAGCCATAACCAATAAAAGTGCATCTCTTGGATTTAGCATCCAAATTCTTCCTATTTTCTTTATCAACATGCACAAAATCTTCTAAACCAAATACTCTAAGAAAATAAATATCTACCTCTTTTCCAATCTAAACTTCTTCTGGTATTCCACCATCTAATGCACTTGAAGGCCCATGGTTGATTAAATATACTTCCATGTCTACTACTTCTACCCAAAACTATAAGGGTAATCCAGCATGTATTCTCATGCTTCTTGCACGTTCCATGATAGTTTTGTTCATTCTTTCAGCCACACCATTCTCTTGTGGTGTTCTAGGAACCATTCTTTCTCGGTGTATTTCATTCATTGAATGGTAATCATTAAAAGCCCTGATACAACACTCATCACCATTGTCGGATCTAAGAAATTTTAAATTTAAACGAGCTTGATTTTCAAAAAGGTCTTTCCATCTTGTAAAAGTCTCAAAAACATCATATTTACACTTTATACAATAAACCCATACCTTTCTTGTGGCATCATTAATAAAATTCACATAATATTAGGATCCTTCATAAGAAGCTACTTGGGCTAGTCCCCACACATCCGAGTGCACAAGCTCCAATTTTTGCTCCTTTTTGTTTCCCCAACTTTAATAAATTTCACTTTCGTTTGCTTTTCAAATATGTTATTCTCATGGAAATCAAGATCTACATTTTTCAAATTTTATAGCTTTCCCTTTTCCTTTAACATATGCATTCCCTTTTACTCATATGACCTAGTTGATTATGCCACATGCTTGCATCTGAATTTGAAGTAGATAGAACAAAAATGAATTAGTAATAAAGGTATAAAAATGGAATTTTCTTTCCTCTTGCTACAACAATATCTCCTTGGTAACTTTCCAGAGTCGCTTATGAATGTAACCATGTAACCAACTTCACCTAGTTGTCCTAAAGATTATATTTCTCTTGATTCTTGGCACATGCCTCATATCTTCAATACCCATGTATTTCAATTATGTAATTTTAGATTAATTTAACCTTTACCAAGAATAATGCATGGTTAATCATCTCCTAAATAAACATACCCAAGATTACCCTAGACATAATTTTTGAAATAAACCTTACTAGGGGTAAGATGGAAATAATATCCCGAATCTAAAACCCAAGATTCTATTTAATTATCCAAGGAGAGAATAAGGGCATCTATCATTACCTTAGTTGTAAAATTTTCCTCTTTACCTTTTTCGGCTATATTCTCTTTGTTTTTCTTGAACCAAAAATCCTTCTTTTCATGTCCTTTCTTTCCACAATTCCAAAGAGTTATTCCTCTACCTCTCGTATTTAGATCTGTCTACCTTTCACTTTGATTTCCCATTATTATTTCTCTTAGATATCTCCTTCATCTTCCTTTCTTTCTAAATTCAAATTATTTCCAGATGATGACTCTCTTTTACTTTTCCCGTGTATTTCTTCATTTAATATTATACTAACCACACATCAAACTTTGAAATATTAGTATCGATGTTGCATTACTAACAGCCATTACCAAGTTATTGTGACTATCCGGAAAAGATCATAAGAATAAAATTACTTTCAATTCATGATCAAATGGAATATTAACCGATTTTAATTAATTTATAATGGAATAGAAATCATTCAAGTGGCTTGATACATATCCACCTTCTTGCATTTTTGAATTAAATAATTTCTTCATCAAATAAAATTTATTTGAAGCACTTGGTTTTTCATATAAATTAGCTAAAGATTTCATCAACTCTACCATGGTTTTTTCTTCAGTAATATTCAAAGCTACAGATGTTGTCAAACTCAATCTTATAGATCCCATAGCCTTTATGTCAAGAATATTCCATTCTTCATCAATAATTTTAGTAGGCTTCACACCTTCATCCAACGGTAAATATAAATCTCTCGATACGTATAATATTCCACCCGCATCTTCCATAATTGATAATTGATAATTTCTCCACTTTTTATTTGTTATCTTTTGTCATTATTGTGCTCCCAAACAATCAAAATCCTCTCGTGAGTAAATATGTCAACAAACAAAAATAAGATCGATACTAGTTGTTGGGGTTAGCACACACTCAGTGTTGCATAAATCTATATATGAAATTTAATCATGTAAGAAATAAATACAAAAATTAAACCAAAAGTAAATACATAAGATATAATGTGGTTCACCCAAAGTGTGGGCTACGTCCACCAACAAATAGTCAATCTATTATTCTCGTGTTTGAGAGGAAATACAATGAAGATTCAAAATCTTCTCGCACCTCTCCTGAGATGTACAATACTTTTCCTTCATGAAGCTTCTCTTTTCTCTCTCCAATAATTCCTTCTTATAATAATCACGCTTTTACCTTCTAACCCTAGTTTTCTAGCTTATAAGCATATAAAAATATTATGCCAACTTAGCTATGAATTTACAACCCTCCAATCACCTTTATAACCAAGGGTCGGATCTAATCCCATGTTTAAAATAAAAACATTAACACACAGTAATCGATGTTGGTTACCCAACCGATGTTGGTTTCTCTCAGGTGACCGACGTTGGTTATTATGTAAACTACTGTAAGTTTTTAAAGCATGTTATTTGTGAAGCTTTTACACAACTCAAAATAAATAAATTTTGATTATTTTCCTTCATTGACTGGATAATAAGTTTGAATTTTGATTATTTACAAAATACTAGATAACAGATTAAGCAAATATATTATAGTGTGAAAATTTTCAAAATCTATAACTGAGAGGTGGTCTTAATACATAAATACTTGTAGATAACTAGATTATAGGTGATCAAAATCCTTTGGGTTATATGTAACAAGCTATGATGGATTGGTAAAATTTATGTCAAACTAAGGGACAAAGTGTTCAAGATTATACATAGGAGTTTAGAAAGAGGGATCTTATTCTTGGTATTTCTCTTCATACACAAGAAACATTATTGAAGTATATTGGTGGGTTACATAGCTATTTGAGACATATGATTCTCATGCTTAATCCTACTAACCTTGATGCGGTGTGTGTAAAAGCTACTCATTTGGAAGAAAGAGGGAAAATGACCAAAGAGTCTTCCTCCTCAAAACACAAGGACAAGCAATTTGACAACAAGGAAAAGGTTCAAAGAACAAGGTAAAGGAAAGGGTAAGAAAAAAATAATTCTACTATTAAGAAAGAAGATGAAAAACCATTTTGCAATCATTGTAAAGGAATTCATGATGAATCTAGGTGTTGGAAGTTACATCCTAAAAATGAAACCTAAATGGATGAGTAAAAAAAATGGAAAGGAAAGAAAACTAATATTGTGGTGCAGATCTTGGATCTGAATCGGTGATGAGACCAAGATCACAACTATGGGTCTAAAAGGTTGTAGTTCTTCCTCTCCTTCTAGCACTAGTTCATCTATTGTTGCATCTTCTTCTAACAAACAATCTATGCATGATGAAAAGAAAAGAAATGAGCTTTTCCACCTTAGAGTTGTTTCTAAACATACAAAAATTGACACTCTCTTTGATAGTGGATCTCAAGCTAATATGATTTTAGAAGAGGTTGTAAAGAAATTGGGACTCCAAAACAAACCACATCCTAAGCCTTATCCTCTCGGTTGGGTTTGTGATAATGCAAAGTTACAGGTAACAAGAACTTGTAGGTTCATATTTGCTATTACAAACAAGTTTGTAGATGAGGTTGATTTGGATGTTGTACCTTTGGACATTTGTGGTGTTGTCTTGGGAAGTCCTTATCTTTATGATCATAAAGAAATCTTCTATAGGGAAGAGAATAAGTACTTTCTTGTTAAAGATGGGGTTGAATACATTGTTAGAGCTCATCATGTGAAAACAAGTCTTTCTTTGGTTACTGCAGGGTCAGATGAAAAGGCTTTTCAATTCAAGCATAATTTTGTACTCATGGTGATAAAAGCTAAAGAGAAAGGCATGAAAAAAATTTTTGAATATTTTGATCCCAAACATCGTGATGATTTGATTAAACTTGTTTCTAACTATGATGATGTGTTTTAGATCCACAAGGTCTTCCTCCTAAAAGAGGAGTTCAACATGAGATTCAGTTGTTGCAGGATGCACCTCTTCCTAATATTGGCATGTATAGATTATCCATGGTTGAAAATGAGGAGATCAAGAAGCAGGTGATGGAATTGTTGGAAAAAGGAGTCATCCATCCAAGTTCATCTCCTTGTGGTTCACCTATCATTTTGGTGCCTAAGAAAGATGGCACATGGCGAATGTGTGTTGATTATCGTGATCTGAATAAAATCATGGTGAAAAATCATTACCCTCTTCCTCGCATTGATGATTTATTGGATCAGTTGAAAAATGTTGTTTATTTCACTAAGTTAGACTTAAGGAGTGGTTATCACCAGTTAGGATCAATGAAGGTGATATTTGGAAAACTACTTTTAAAACAAAAAGGTTTGTTTGAATGGCTTGTTATGCCTTTTGGATTGTGTAATGCAACGGCTACAATGTTCATGCATGATGAATGATGTTTTTAGGCCATTCATTGATGACTTTGTAATAGTCTACTTAGATGATATTATGATTTTTAGTAAATCATGGAATGAACATGTTGTTCACATTCAAAAAGTTTTGGATGCTTTGAAAAAGGAGAAATTGTATTTGAAGATGTCTAAGTGTGAATTTGGAAAAACATCTTTAATTTATTTGGGTTATGTTGTGGGACATGGTACATTGAAAATTGATCCTGCAAAAGTTGAGGTCATTGTTAACTAGCCTAAACCCAATAATGTGACAGAGGTTAGAAGCTTTCTTGGTGCAATTCAATATTGGAGAAATTTTATTGCTAACTTCTCATTTATTGCATCTCCTTTGCATTCTTTGACAAGCATCAAACAGGTCTTTCAAGTGGGGAGGAAAACATCAAAAGGATTTTGACACACTAAAAGAGAATATTAGTACTTACTCCAGTCTTGGCACTTCTAGAGATTTACAACAATCATTTGAGATCAAGACAATGCTAGTGATTATGCAATGGGGGTTGTGTTGATGCAAAACAAAAACCTGTTTGTTACCATTCCAAGACCTTCACAAGTGTGGTAAGAAATTATCCAACTTATGATAAAGATTGTATGCTTTGGTTCAAAGTGTTAAAAATGGAAACATTACTTGATGGGAAAAGAAACAATGATTCATACCGATCATCAACCCCTCCAGTACCTCCAATCACAAACCAAACTACAACAGTCTAGACACTTCCATTGGATGGGTTTTCTACAAATTTCATCTCATGATCAGGTATAAGAAGGGTACACAAAATAAGGTTGTTGATATGTTATCTAGACCTCCTAGTTATTGTTGCATATGTTCTTTTACAACATAGTTCTTTGGTTCATGATAGTTATAAGGAACAATATGTTAATGATGTTGATTTTAAAGAAGTGTATGAAGATTTGATGAGTGGTAAACAAGTAGGAGAATTGGATTATCATGTGCATGATGGAATCTTGTATCATTCTAGTAAACTTTTCATTCCACGGGATGAAAGGGTTCATATGGTTAGGGAAGCTCATACTTCTCTTATATCAAGACATTTTGGTGTTGGTAAAATTATTTTGCACATTTACAAATGTATTTTTATTGGCCTCGTATGTAGGAGTATGTACCAAATATATAAAGGGATGTGTTCTTTGTGCCAAGAAAGCCTATAATAGGAAGTTAGGACTTTACACTCCTCTTCCCATCCCTACTCATCCTTGGGAAAGTATTTCCATGGATTTTGTAGGAGGCTTTCCCATGTCATGAGAAAATATGACTATCTATATGTGGTTGTGGATAGATTTAGCAAAATGTGTGTTTGATTCCTTATACTAAGCAATTACTTGTGAAGAAGGGAATGCACACTTATTCTTTCAGTATGTATGGGTTCATTTTGGTTTTCCCACTTCTATTATTTCTGATCGGGATTCCAGGTTTCTTGGGAGTTTTGGTCAACTTTGTGGGACTTGATGGACACTAGACTAAAGAAAAGTACTACTTTTCATCCACAAACTATGGCCAAACAAATAAGGTTGTAAACCACACTATGGTACATCTTCTCAGAGGTTATTATGGAAAACATCCTAAATTATGGGATGAACATTTGTATTATGTGTAACATGCTTATAATCGTGTCATTCATTCTTCTACTATGAAGTCTCCTTTTGAGACTTGTTTTGGTTATCTACCTAAATCTCCATTAGATTTCTCTTTTGGACAAGAAATATTGTTAATGGACATAGTGATACTAAAAAAGCTAAGAAGTTTTTGCAGAAGATACAACAGTCCATCAGTTTGTCTAAGAACAATTGGAGAAAAGTCAAGCAAAATACAAGGCTAGGCATGATAAACATAGGACTGATCACAAATTCCAAGTGGGTGATTTAGTTTGGCTTCACATCAAGTGAAGGAAAGACTGACAGGTGAAGGTAAAAATTTGAAACCAATTCGGTATGGTCCATTCCAAATTTTGGAAAAAGTTGGTAATAATGCTTTCGATTAGATTTACCTCCTTACATGCATATTTATTCAGTTGTGAATGTGGAAAATATGAAGTTGTATGAACCGCCTATGATTATTGATCATGATGTTAATGTCTTGGTGCCTTCTATTGATGATTTTTCTCTTGAGTGTATGGATGAATTGCAGGAAGATGTCATTTTGGATAGGAAGGTGAGAACCTCGTGAAGGGGTGATGTGGAGTACCTTCATGTGGGGCTTGAAAGGCATGCATCCGAGTAAGGAAAAATGGATGGAAACCAAAAGGTGAGGAGAAATACCCTCACCTCATCACCAACTAAAAATACTTTTGGAGGTCCAAAATTTTCTCAGTGGGGAGGAATGATCAAGGGATCCTCATTGAGAAACACCATCTATGATCTTCCTAAAAAGTGGCACAATCATTTTCATAGTGCATATGAGTTTTCAAGATCTTGGTGATGGTGTGAAGAACGTATAAAAGGGCACATATGTAGAAGATTGAGCAAAAAATATTTTTTTGGAGCACGGGTCTTTAACACTCGGTGGTGGATGACAAAAAGGACCCCACTTTTACTAGCTTTGAATGCCCTTGGCCATGTCTACACACTCGATTATGGAGGGTTCCTTGGCCTCCATTATTCACATTATTATTGATTGGGATTCTCATATATTTCTCTTATATTTTAACACATTATGTGGGATTATTTTATGGATCATTATAACATATTGTATTAGTGCAACTCAAGGTGGTGGACATCCCGACTCGGTGAGCCGAGCTGGCTTAGCCGTCAGTGACCGAGTTACCTCCCCTAACATAACCATTTATCTACAAGCTCACTACCTGAGATCGCACATTAATCTCATCGCCACATTGAAATCATCCTTCTCCACGTGGGTAACTCACAACTCCCTATCTCCTCATATTTACCTTTTATCCTCCAATGCCATATCTTTCCAAAGCTTAACAGCCTATCTCCTTATGTTTCTCGCTCCATCATTATCATCCACACTTAGTTCACCACATTACACTCCATAGTGGCCTATTCACAACATCAAGAAACTTCTACTAGGCTCTATACAAATCCTTGGATAGGCACACATTTTTCAATTAAAAAAAATAGTCTTAAGACCCACTTAACTTTTGCCCAATTTTGCCCATTTTTAAATGCCATGCCACCATGTCACAAGTAATGTGGGATTTTCCCAAATTATAAAAAATAAATCAAATGGGTGTGGTGGGGTCAAACCATTAACCCATCGAGGCAAAAATAGATTAAATTGTTACCACCATTGAGAAAATTATTATAAATGAGTCATGGTATTTTGAACCATAGAAGACAACGAACTATGTAAGCTTAGGCTTATTTTTGATCATAGAGAGATAAGAGAATAATTAGGTAAAAATTCAAAAGGAGACTTAGGTTATTTTTGCAGGGAGATTATTATGTACGGTATGGGAAGATCTATTTATTTGCCTTTAATTTTTGTAATTAATTTTGGGCATATTTTTAATAGATCAGTCATTTAAATGGACCTAGATGTAGGTGTTATCACCAAACTCCGTTATCAATTACATGTATGAGTTTATTTCTCTATTTCAGTCTTCTTGCTCTGTGATTTTATACTACCGCTCATTTTTAATATTTATTAAAAATGGAGAAAAGTTATAATGTTTAAATTTGTCCATAAATCATTTTATAAAGCAAATTTGGTGAACCAAAGAAGACTTAGTTTTAATTTGTAGGGAAATTATCATGCAAAATGGGAAGATCGTAATGCATTTTTATAATTTTTTTGGGCATATTTTAATAGATAGGTCATTTAAATGGACCCAGAGATGTAGGTGTTATATAGAACTCCATTATCAATTACATGAGTTTATTTTATCTGTTTTAGTCTTCTTATTCTCTCGAATTTACGTAGTGCTCGCATATTTTTAATATTTATTAAAAATGGAGAAAATTTATAATGTTTAAATTTGTCCTTAAATCATTTTATAAAGCAAATTTGGTGAATGTGTTTGCAGTATTTGATCATGATTACATATCATCATTATTTTTTTATTATGTTTAAGGGGATTAGCAGCATGTTTTTCTTGGTGATGAGGAGCCTTCCATCATATTTGGAAAAACAATTGTTCATGTTAAGATGCGAATGTGAATACATGGCTATTGAAGGATGGTAGACATGTGTCAATATTAAGATGCAATTTGGTATCGGTGAGGCGGTTGGGAAGTGATGGTTATACTATGAAATTTACAGAGAATATTGGAAGGTTCTTGTATGATACAAAATCAACACGTGACCTTCTCCGCACTTTGACCTTCCGAGGTCATGTCGGGAAATCCAGTGTATAATGGAAATGGGTGTTTATGTGTATGGTAAAGAAAAAAATAATGAGGTAACCTTATGTCCTCAACATGCAATATTGGGATCCTGTGAATCTAGGTCAAAGAAATCCTCCCTAACTTGAAGTGGTGTGATTAAACGATCGATATAATTAAAACTCGAAGACTCTAATTAATATTGAGATCCGGTGAGACTCTGTTTACTATTTCTTGGACATGTAGAAAGTGACCTATGGGTGCCTCGTATAGATTTCCAAACAAGTCACGAAAGCAATAATTGAGAGAACAATTGAACTATAGGGACTGTGGGTGATTTTCTAGTCTAGTCCAAAAGGTCTTAGCTTGATCGGATGCTATGTTCAATACATAAATTTTGCGATGATGTCAGGTGGGAGTGGAGATGACCTAAACACTAATGCACGTAAACCAAAGTGTCATTGTTCAATTAGTCAACTCGCATGGTGGGTTGTGGGACACAGGAATCATAATAAAAACTCATGCGGGTTTTGGATATTGTATGATCATGCATGTAATCAAACCCTATTTCGGGAGTGGTTCAATAATCGTAAGCCTTATCACCATTGTAATGTTTAGTGTCGTATTTGTTCTATATTTTTAGTATAAGTTGTAGGTTTTGCGTAGAATTTTCAAATGTAAACTTGTATCAATGCCAATTATCAATCCTGGCCCGCCTTCGATTATGGGACCAAAGGATCACAATGGAATGTATTTTCTGTTGTGGACCGTTGATGGTCATATGTTGAATTGAATTAATTTAACAAAACAATCTAATTCAAATGAAATCTAAACTATTGTTTTTTAATTTTTCATACCATATTTGAGAAAACAAAGAAAGTAAACTAATATAAAAATAGCAAATCTTTTTGTTCTTTTCCAAGATCTTTAACAACACTCCTAATCTACTAATGATTAAAACTAAGATAAATAATTATCTGGTTGTAGCTAACTATTTGTGCAAATGTATGAATCTAGATCTAAATAACTGAATTAAATTAATCAAAATCCTTGAAACCCTACCTCAGAGATAGAGAACAAGTCACAACCCTAGAAGAGATATTGTTCCCCACAACTTCCCGGTAATTTCAAAGAGTAAACTTCCTAATTATTTGATTTACTTTGTGGTAATCTGAATATCTAAATGAACAATTTACTAATCTATTTGATATGAACATGTAATTAATAATTCCAAATTAATAACTTTGAACAATTGAAGCAAACAAATATTAACTCCATCCTAGACAAGCAAGATCTTTGGAAAATCCAATTGTTTTGTCCTTGTCCCCTCGAGTGTCCTTTCTTTCTTTGTGTGTGTCCAAATGAGTCCAAGGAATTGGAATGCAAAGGAATCAGCAAGAGAAAGCACTTGAGTAATGACAGCTCAAAGGTAGTTTGATTACAATGCAAGTAGAAGAGAAATAGCACAAGAGATAATAGTTTGGCTATGCAATTCCTAAAGAGGATTGTGGCAGCAATACTATGCAAGATACACAAAATTATTAGGCCATTTGCTTGAATACAAGAATTCAATATATAAGAATTGGGGCTTGAGGTGCCTTCATGCACAAGGCAAGAAGAGGCGGTTCCAATTAACTAAATCTATTTTAAAATAGAAGAGGGAAGGAAAACCATGTAATCAAGACTAATTTTAGGTGATTTGGTTCACAAACGTATCCTAAAGTGAAGTTAAGTGAAATGTCACATGTTAAAAACATGCATGGAGAAATCTGGAAAAATCTCACAGACCATTGCCCTGCAGTGCAGGAAGTTATTTCAGGACCACCGCCTTGCTTAGGCGGTGGTCCTAGGATTGCCGCCGAGGTAGGGTGGCGGTCCTAGCACTTAAGACTAAACACATGCATAGAAAGACACAGAAAGATGGAAAAAGTGTGGGAAAACTAAATAAGGATATCTAGCCTACAAATATGCACTTGTAAATGGGTTTGGGGGCTTGAACAACTTTAAAAGGACCTAAATCATCACTGAGGACTTTTGTAGCCATTTTCGACAATGTAGCACGTGCAAAATCGGGTGCCTATAGTTACTGATGGGTGCTCTTGTGGTGGAAAGAGGTAAAAAATTTGAAACCTTGTATTTAACCATTGATAGAACTAATGTTTGTAATGTTGTGGCTTCAAACACGAGATACAAATTTTGGCACTATAGGATCGGTCATATGAGCTATAAGGGCATGCAGATCTTAATGAATAATTTGCATGGATATAAAGAAACAAGTTTGTATTTCTATGAGAACTATGTATATGGGAAACAAAAACGAGTAATTTTTCTCAAGGTTGGACCTACAAAGAAAGATATTAAGTTAGAATTGGTACACTCTAATGTTTGAGGGGTGTCTTAGGTATCATCTCTTAGGGTTTCAAATTATTATGTAATTTTTATTGATGATACAATAAGGAAAGTTTGGGTATATCGTATTATAAATAAATATGATGTATTTGACACTTTTGTTAAATGGAAAGATTTGGTAGAGAATGAAATGGTTCTTAGGGGAAAATGTCTCATATAAAATAATGGAGGGGAGTATTGTAGCAATGATTTTGATTATTATTGTTCTAAGAATGGAATCCACAAGAAAAAACGGTTCCAGAACTCCAGGAGAATAGATGTTAGAAAGGATGATATGATAATAATGGAATGAGTTAGGATCATGAGGTTACGTGTAGGACTACCTCTTTATTTTGGGGTAGAATCAATGAGCACATTTGTGTACTTGATAAACAAAGGACCCTCAAGTGACTTGGATGGAGGCATACCTAGGGAGGATTGGTCCGTGAGAAATTTAATTACTCATTTCTTAGAGTCTTTGGATGTGAGGTGTTTGATCATATAGAAAAGGATGATAGGACCAAGCTAGAGGCTAAATCAAAAAAATATACTTTCATTGGTTATGGTGGTGATAAATTTGGATATAAATGTTGGAGTATTAAGGACAAGAAAATCATTCGATCTAGGGATGTGGTCTTTAATGAGAAATTTATGTATAGCAATAAATTTGTAGAAAAATAGGGAAGAATCTAGAAAATAATATGCATTGGTAGAGGATCTTCCAGATGAGAAAGTGGCACATGAATCATCTTAGGAACCTACTCAACAGAACCCCAAAATCCTATTTTGAGAATTTCTTCTAAGGTAAGAAGATAACTTGAGCATTTTTCTCCTTTTCTTTATTATTTATTACTCACCGATATTAGAGAGCCAAAGATATTTGATGAAGAAATGCAAGTAGATGATAGGAAGAAGTGGAAGATATCCATGATTGTCGAGCATCATTCTCTCATGAAGAATCAGACTTGGGATTTGGTGAAACTACCCAAAGGAAAAAGTGCATAGAAAAATAAGTGGGTGTACAGAGTTAAAAAGGAAGGAGGCAAGAAAATATACAAGGAACAATTGGTGGTTAAGGGTTCACACCAAAGGTATATATTTTTATGAGAATTTTTCTCCGTAGTAAAAATGGCTTCCATTATAACTGTTCTTGGAATAGTAAAATTAGAATACTTACACTTAGAGTAGTCGGATGTAAATACTACATTTCTCCATGGTGATTTGGAGAAGGATCTATATATACAACAGCTAAAAGGGATATGAGGGAAAAGGTAAACGGGAGATGGTGTGTAAACTAAATAATATCGTGTATGGCTTTTGAAACAAGCTCCATGTCAATCGTATAAGAAATTTGATAGCTTCATGATGGAGAAAGGTTATATTAGATGTCATTCGACCATTGTGTGTATACAAATAAATTTTAGGATGGAAGTTATATTAATCCTCTATCTCGTATGTGCATGCCATGTTGGATCCGGAAAAAATGTAGGAACTAAAAGTACTTAATAAGCATCTAAGTGACTCTTTTGATATTAAGGATTTGGGGGCAGCCAAATAAATCCTTGGTATGAGGATATCAAGGAATAGGAAGGAACAAAGCTGACTTTATCTCGTGAAGAGTACATTAAGAAGGAATTGGATAGATAATCTAGTTGGGACTCCTTTGGCAAGAAATTTTGAGTTATCAAAGGAGTTGTGTCCCAAGACAGAGCAAGAGAGAAACTAGATGTCCAAGGTACCTAATCATCATCATCAGATAGTTTGACATATATTATGGTGTGTACTAAGCCCGACATTTCCCATACAATTGATCGGTGAGTATATTTATGAGTGATCCAGGGTAAATATCAAGCCCCATGTGGACATGAAAAAGTGGATCCTTCGATACTTGAGAGGGACCATGGGAACAATTTTTTTCTATAGTGGATTGGACACAACTTTGTGTGGTTAGGTATATTCATACATGGTTGAATATGTAGATAGTAGGAGGAGTACAACAGGTTATATTTACGCTATAGGTGGGACATAAGCGAGCTATATTTCATGACTATAGAAGCTTGTGGCTTTGTCAACCACTGATGTTGAGTATGTTGTTGCCAAAGAGGCAAGAAAAGAAATGATTTGGTTACATAAATTTCTATTGGAGTTGGGTCATAAGAAGGAGGAAGGAAAGCCATATAGTGATAGTCATAGTTTTATACACCTAGCTAAGAACTTCACTTTCCACTCTGGTTTGAAGTATATACAATTAAGGTACCATTTCATTAGAACAACATATCTTGTAACACAACATTGAAATAGATCCTAACAAAATTAAGGTCATTGTCGACATGCCTCTGCCTAAAAATTTACATCAGTTATGCTCATTATAAGGTAAAATTTAGGCCATCTAACTTTATTACCCACTTCTTGGATAAAACCCAACCATTCACTCACTTGATGAAAAATACACTAAGTTTTTTCGGATGACTAGTTCCAAAGCACCGATGCCATCAAAACATATTTGTTAAATCCACCTATACTTGTACCTCATATTATTAATTAGGCCTTTTTGACTATATATTTCTACCAAATGTCATGCTTTGGGAGACCTCCCGGTCAACATGATGATTCTCGGCATGAGAGTGTTGTCTATTATATCATTTTAACTTTTCTATCTTATGAGTGTAACTATAGTTATATTGAGAAGTTATGCCTTGGTATTTTGTTTGTAGCAGACAAGTTGCTCCACTACCTTCTTAACAATAAAGTGCATATCATTACTAAGGTAGATCCTTTACACTATCTAATGTCCCACACATACCTTTCCGATTCTTTATGATGGGTGATGTTATTAATAAAATTTTACCTCAATTTTATTTCACAAAAGTGATCAAATGATAAGTGATTATTGATAAACTAGCTAAGGCACCCTTAAAAATATGTATCCCATTTGTGATTATTTTCAAGATGAATTTACATCCTATGTCATTGACACTAACATGGACCATGTATTTTGATGGATTTTGTTTCTATCCTGGCATTGGGGTTGGCATAGTCTTTGTCACTCCTATGGCGATTATCTCTCCTTCACATATCACCTAGGAATCTCATGCACCAATAATATTGTTGAATATGAAGCACTTATTTTTGGCCTCACCACTTCTCGAAAGCTCATTATTCATCACATTTATACACAATGATTTAAAACTCATCATCAATCAAGTTAATGATAAATATAACACAAAGGAATGCCATCTCATGCCATATAATAATCTTATCAAATAAATTTTATCCACATTTGATACTTACTCTATCATGATTATTCCTCATAAATATTTTTGGGTATGGTGCATGTTTTTGCTCTTCTAGAATCAGCAATTAAAGTGTTAGATTTCAAGTGGTTAAGTTTGGATAATTCAATATTCGTAGTTGTATTTTGGTATCGTGTTACATATTTGCTGTTAATTTGTTGTTAATCGAAGTTAATCCTGGTTGTTTCACAATGATAGTTTTTCTAGCCATGGGAAGTTAAAAGGTTATGACTTTTAAACTTCTAGGGTCAGTTATAGAACTTCTTATAAGGATTATAATCCTATAAATAGAGATGTTATGGGTGTCCTAATGTATCTTGAGTGATCAAGAGGTTTTGATTCTTAAAATATCAAGAGTGATCGAGGTTAAGCAATTGGGTGTCAATTGTGTCTTAGATGTGGTTTAGCCTCTTTAGAAGTTCTATTGTGAGTTCATGAGTGATTTTTTTTGAAATTATAACTGAGAGAAGATTGTAGCAATAAAATCTAACAAAGTTCTTCGTGGACATAGCCCACATTGGGTGAACCACGTTAAATATTATTTTGTCTTCTTTTGTGCATTATTTTTATATATTGTTTATATTTCTAAAATTTCATCTCTACTAAATAGTTTCCTACTTGCTATGATTTGAGGAATTGTTTCCACATATTTGTTCTCTAATTCCTAACAACTAGTATCGAGCTTTGATGGTTTTTTTAAAGTGGTGAATCGTAAGGAAAGTTTATCTTGAGTGGGAGCTATGGTAGATGAGGGAAGATCAAGGGTTAAAAATTTCAATGGGCGGAACTTTGGTTTGTGGAAGATGCAAATGAAGGTTTACTTGTATCGAGAAGCACCTCCATATTCCTTTTCTGGAAAAGAAAAGAAACCTATAGCCATATTGGATGAGGATTGGGAGTTGTTGGATAGAAAGGCACTCAGGGGAAATTCGGTTATGTCTTCATCTTTCTTTTAACATATCATAGGAAAAGACCACGGAAGGTCTCATGAATGTGTTGGGAAGTTATATGAAAAACCCTCTACCTCTAATAAAATATTTTTGATGAAAAAGTTATTGAATATGAATATTTCTAAGAATGGTTTTGTTTTAAGATGTGATAGGTGTGATCTTAAACTGAGGAAATGCGAAGGAATAACTCTAGGTATTCTTCTACTTTTGGAAATTCTTTGATGGTGGGAGAAAAGGAGATAAAATAATAGAGGAAGAGCACCGAGATTTGAAGGTAACCAAAGAATGGGAAGTTGAATGATTTGGAAGGTCAAATTCCAAGAGCAAGTTAGAATTTTGGCATTGTGGGAAGTTTTGTCATGGTAATAAATATCATTGGTCTCTTCGGGATAAGAAGAACAAGAAGGAGGAAACTAAGGAGGTAAATTTGGTAGCAATGATGTTTTTCAGGATGCCTTAATTCTTTCTTTAGATAATATTACTAGTCTTGGGTGTTAGATTTAGGGGCTTCTTTCCATGCCACCCCACATAGACATTACTTTACTAAGTTTGTTTAAATTGATTTTGGACATGTATATCTTGGTGATGATGAACCATGTAACATAGTAGGGAAAGGTTTTGTTGAGGTGAAAATGTAGAATGGGAACACATGGCTATTTAAGGACGCGTCGAGAATGTGCCTAAGTTGAGGCGAACTTGATATGAGTGGGTTGGTTGAGTAGTGATGGTTGTACGGTCAATTTTACAAAGGATTCTTTGAAGGTTACCAAGGGAGATCTTGTAGTTGCAAGAGGTAAGAAAACTGGTACTTTATATTTAACTAGTGGTGTTAATTATTGTAATTTAGTTGTTTGTAGATGGATACACAACTTTGTGGTACCGAGAGACTCGATCATATGAGTCAAAAGGGCATGCAGATTCTTAAGGACAAGTTTCTCATTAAAGGACTTAGATTTAGAATTCTATTAGTATAGTGTTTATGGGAAGTAGAATCGGGTGATATTCCTCAAGGTTGGACCAACTAGGAATGAGGGTAAGTTAGATTTGGTCCATAAAGACATATGAGGGCCAGCTAAGGTAAACAAACTTGGTGGTTTATGTTATTATGTCACTTTCATTGATGATGTAACTAGAAAATTTTGGGTTTATTGCATTAGAAAGAAATCTGATGTGTTTGAAAGTTTTAAAATATGGAAATACTTTGTTGAGAATGAAACAAGTCTCAAGCTAAAATGTATTAGGTCGAGATAATGGAGGTGCGGATTACAAGTAATGAATTTCTTGATTCTTGTTCGGTAAATGTGATCCACGGGGAGAAGGACAGTTCAAGACTCCATAGGAAAATGGAGTGTCGAGATAATGAACAGGACAATCATGGATCATGCTAGGTGCATGAGGTTACATGCGAGGGTTGTCACTCATGTTTTGGGTAGAAGCGGTGAGCACAATTATTTATCTAATTAACATAAGACCCTTTATGGGCTTGGATGGAGGTATACATGAGGAGGATTAGTCTAGTAATAAAATTGACTACTCATTTCTTAGATTATTTAGATGTGAGGCATTTTGTCACATTGATAAATATGATAGGACCAAGATAGAGGTCAAGTCCGAGAAATTCACCTTTGTTTGATATGGTGATGATGACTTTGGTTTCGTGTTTGGATTCTTAAGGAAAGAAAATATTTTGATCTAGAGATATTTTCTTTAATGAAAAATTCATGTCCGAAGATCGAGTTGTAGGAACAAGAAGAGGAATCAAAGAAATAATACGGTGTTAGATGACATTGTGGATGGCATGGTGTCCAAGGGGCGATTCAGGAACCTACTCATTCGGAACCCCAAACTCCTGAGGTGAGAATGTCTTCTAGGGTAAGAAGTGAACCTAAACATTTTACTCCATCTTTGAATTATTTATTGCACATTGATAGTGGAGAGCCAAAGTGCTTTGAGGAAGTGGTACGGTGGATGTCGGAACAAGTGGGAGTAGGCCATGGATTAAGAGCATAGATATCTTATGGATAACCGACTTTGGATTTTGTGGAGCTTCTCGAGGGCAAGAGAGCATTGCAAAACAAGTGTGTATAGAATCAAAGAGGAATATGGAGGAAAAAATGGTACAAGTCCCAAGTTGGTGGTCAAGGGATTTTCATAGAAGAAAGGTATAGACTTTGATGAATTTTTTTCTCCCCGTTATTAAAATGACTTCTATTAGGATTGTTCTTAGTTTAGTAGTAGTCAAATACTTTCACTCGGAGAAGTTGGATGTGAAGACTACATTCCTTCATGGTGAGTTGGAGGAGGAATTGTATATGTAGTAGCCATGATTTTATGAGGTCAAAGGGAAGGAGAGGTTAGTGTTCAAATTGAAGAAGAAATTGTATGGATTGAAAAAATATCCACGGCAAAGTGGTACAAGAAGTTTGTGATTTTATGCGGGATCATGTTTACTCTATGTGTCATTCATACCAATGACGTGTACATAAAGAAGTTTTTATGGTAGTTATATTCTTTTATACCGTATGTGGATAATATAATTTTTACAGGAAGAACATGCAATAAATAAGGTACTCAAGAAGAAACTATGTGACTTTGCTTTGCTATGAAGGATCTGGGTATAGCAAAGAAAATCCTTGGTATGAGAATAACTCAGAAAAAGAAGGATAGGAAGCTGGTATTATCTCAATAATAGTACATAAATAATTTCTTGGATAGTTTTAGTATGCAGGATGCTAAACCGGTTAGTAATCCTTTGGAAAATTACTTTAAATTATCAAAGGAGCAAAGTCCCAAGACCGAGGAGGATAGAATACATATGTCCATGGTATTGTACTCATCGGCGGTTGGGTGATGTGATGTATGCTATGGTATACACTAGACTGATATTTCCCATGTAGTGGGTGTAGTGAGTAGGTTAATGAGTGATCTAGGTAGAGAGAACTGGTAGGAAGTGAAGTGGATCCTTCGATATTTGAGAGGGACCAAGGGAGAAGCATTGTGTTTCGGTGGATCAAATGCTACATTGTGTGGCTATGTAGATTCATACATGGAAGGATATTTGGAAAATAAGAGGAGTACAATAGGTTATGTATTTACAGTTGGTTATATAGTGGTGAGCTGGATTTCACGGTTACAAAATTTTGTAGCTTTATCAACCACAGAGGTTAAGTATGTTGCTACCACATAGGCAATCAAGGAGATGATTTGACTATTGCAGTTGTTTTATGAGTTATGGCATGATAAAGAAGTTAGGAGACTACACATTGATATTCAAAGCGATATTCATTTGGCGAAGAACTTTGTTTTCCACTCTATGACGAATCACATTCATATGAGATATCATTTCATCTATCTACTAATCCATCTTGTGTTGAGTTTTTATTTGGAAGTCAACTAGCTCACAAATGGGGAGTTCATATTGACCCCGTATTCATTTTCATCCTACCTTAAGGTACCGTAAACCCTTACAAATTTGGATTTATTTGTTTCCTTTATTACTAGTTCACTAATATGAACAATAATGAAGAAAATTGGTCAACATTATGGAACACCCGGTGGGACCCACCCTTTCTTGGTGAGTCTTTCATTTTCATTTTCTTCCATATATCTTCCGCTAACCTCACATGTTAGAGCATTGCATTGTTTTCTTACATTGGATTAGGTTTCTTGGATTTGATTTTGATTTCTTGCTTAAAATTAAAAATTAAATATCAAATAAAAAGGAAAAGCGTTATCTAGTTATATTCTTTGTTTTTGTTCCCCATCTCTTTCCTTTAACTTATTTCATTTCTTGTTTGTTTTTCCTCATCAAATTTCCACATTTTGTTTTGGATCTAAAAATAACCCTTCATATTTTCTTGTAAATCTAGGATAAGTAGGGGTTTAACACGTTGCATACACTTCATCACATGCATCAAAAACACAAAAACCAAGTTAAAATCTAAAACACTTCCTCCCGGGTGAAACTATTAGGTATTCATCACCCAATAAGAAAGCCAACTCAATGTTCTAGTCGATTATAAATAATTTGGTTGTCGGTATATTGGATAAGAACCTAACTCCCTTATCATTGCAAGATCTGTGAAGTGAGGGTTAGGCCCCTATACCATGCCTCATACGAGCACCAACACATATTTATGATTTATTTACCTTTAGGTATATCGAGGACTCCATCCTAAAATACCTAAAATCATCCATAGAATTCCATTCCTAAGTTACCTTTGAGACTCTTTTCATTTCTTTCTCACATCTTTATAGTCAAGATAATAAAAATTTTGTTGCTTGACTTTATGGATCTAATTAAAAATCAGCATTATTTTTTATTGTTTGTTTCATGTCAGTTATAACAAGATCCCAAGAAAAAAAATGGAACAAAACATGTCTTTAACCAACATTCCTATTTCTACTACTATCTCTCAAGATACTTTAACCATGTCTACCATTACCTCCACCCCTTTTCTCATCTCTTCTGCAGTTACCCAACCCATGGTTTCCATTACTCCTCTTCAAGAGGTTCCATTGATTCAACCTAACTCCCATGTCGAAACCAATCCTTTTCTTTATCATAACTCGATCCCATCTAGACAAAATACTTCACCTTCTTTTGCCTCCATCAAAACTTTAGGACCTCCTCTCATCCCTCGTGGATGTGTGGAGTTTCAATAGCTTCTTGATGTCAATCCAATTTCTCTCCATGACTATATTCTTCATAAGAGCACCAATATCCCCATTGATGGTGCCCCTTTGTAACAAATGTATTCTTACCTTTCCAATCACAAATACACACAAGTCCTTACATCAAAACTTTTTGTCTTCTTCCTAGAGATAGGAATGACCTTTTTTGACCCAACGTGATTTTGATCCAAATCATCCATCTTCTTCAAACCCCTATAATCACCAAACCACTCAATTTTTGGTCCACGTCCGTCCTAATTTGTCTCGTTTCAATACTACTATTACCTTTTTTATCCCTATAACCTCATCATTGACCACAATTGCTTGTTCCCATATCCAGTCATCTCAAGAGCCTCACTTGATTCCCCCTCTATCTAAAACACATAGTGTAACCTTACCCCTTGTAATAGCTTCTCACCCTCATGCAAATGTAACCACTTCACACCCCCATAAATCTGAATCAATCTAAACCCACCAACCTCCTACATGAGGTGATTATCATTACATACTACCTAACCAATCCACTTATGTATCTCAACCACCACCTACCACCTATATTTTAACTCACCTTACATCAAACCAACAAAATGTCTCCATATCCCAACAACCAACTCAACCACATAAATCTTATCACATATTCACTTCTCAACAAAACCCCTTATCTCAACCCATTCAATCGCAGCCTATTAATTACATTTAACCTTGTCAACCACTTCCACCAACACCTACTCATCCTCAAATGTATCAAAATTATCAATAACCTAATCCATCCACATCACAACCTCCTTCTAAATCCACGACACAATCAAAGGATCCCATCAAGCCTCATCAAAGTAGGTCTCCCCTCTCATCATCATCCATCATTCCTAAGACCCTGCATCCATAAACCCTTCTCTAAACACCTCTATTGGTTTTATACAAAAATAATTCAACGAATCCTTCAAGTATCCACAATTACCCTTCCATCTATCAAACCTTTTAATCCACGTGGTCCAATACCTTCATATCTTAACTCAAATATTATTTATATATACCATCATACACTAGGATATGATATCGAACATTGTAAGAATCTTCAAACTATTATTGATAACTTCATCAATGAAGATGGCATTCTTTTTGAAGAGGATCATGCTCCTCTCGCCTACTAATTTATCTTCCACATCTCAACCATCATCCACCAAATTTTATAAATCTCTTCATTCATCTAATACTTTTGTCTTTATCCCTCTTCCAACATCAACCTCTCCCAAAGAATGTCCCCCTCTCATAATCAACGTTGTTCGAATCGCACCCATTCACATCCTCATGAACTCCAATCACCCACTCAATCCAAATCTAAAGTCACTATGTTTTCTCCTTCTAGTGAGTCTACTCCACCATATTCTTCATCGATACCTAAGGTTTCTATCTTAGTTTCCCCTCGGCCTATTACTACTAAGTGAAGTGTCATAAAACAACTTCACTTGTCTCCTGTTAGGATGTCACTTTATAAGCTCATCCAAATATCTCCAGACCATAAACAATCCCTCATTGAAGCTCTTAAATGCATACATAACCCTAATGATGAGGCACAACCTTTCACATCTTTTTTTGAGAACTTATTTCTTCTTCCTCCATATATTTTGATGACACTAAAATCCCTGACATACCATTCGAAGAACATGACATTCCCATCTTCATCACAGTCTGTATCAATGACACTTTCATCCATTGTTCTAGGATATAAAATGGAGCTAGCATAAACATCATCTCATCTCACACTTTTGATCATCTTAAGCTCCTTAATTCCATTTTCACCTAATGACATGTGGTCCATGTATTTAATTATGTTTTTCCCCACCTTGCACACCGTCAATCTTCCTACACGTTTTGGTGAAAAATTCCTTCAAGAATTTTTTAAATATCTTATAAGGGGATTTTCAATACAATATCCTACTTGGGTGACCATGTATTTGTATCATGTGGTGTGTTCCCTCCACCATCCATCGATGCATCAAATATGAAAATGAGGGGTAAATTTTAAATCTACCTTCAAACACTCTTCCATTCAAATAATGTCACATGATTTATCAACCCAACGCGTCTTCATCCCTAAGAAATATCCTTATGAATCATCCACCAAATCATGTCTCTGTGTCCAAGATTCCCAATGATGATTATTTAGACAAATTGATGGGTCACCTTTCGTTGGGGTAGTATCCCCTTCTCACACTTAATGCTCTTCCCACACCTCATAGACTTGGTAGACCTGATAAATCTACAATGTATCAACCTAATGTCGGGGATGTCATTTTTTTGGTCTACCTCATCTTCACACCAATATCATCTATGGTGGCATCAATCACCCTTCCTCTCACATAGAAATTCAATTACATACCAAACTATGTACCAACAGATTTGAATTTTTGTACAAGAAATAATTTTCTTACATGTATCTCCATCGTTGCACCTAGAAAGGATTTAGAATGGGGCATTATGAATAAGTCATGAATTAATTTTTTGTTGGTCAATCTCACAAACCCTATGAAATTTTTTTCATAGGATTTAAATAACAATCTATCGATCCCCTTCCACCATCTCTAGCTCTCATGGACATTGACCCTCCATCTTCCCCATACCATAATGTTATAGAAATGGCTAACATTGTTTCCATATCCTCCACCTCGTTTTAATATCTACCATCACCTTAGGACCTGTCACTTATTAGTGTGACAGAAAATTTATGTCCCTCCCTCTTCAACATATGGAAATGATAGAGGAATATTCCTCTATCTTTGATGTTCTTCAATGAGCCAAGGACAACACCATTCTTTCCCACATGGGGGAAAAATTACTATCTTCATAATTCCTTACCACCAAACACATCCACCCTTCTTAATGAATCCACTATCGACATAATCATAGGGACTCTGCAAGATCCTTACATTCTCAAAGTGGGTCAATCCCTTGATCCGTAGGAGCTTGAATATTTTTTGCTTTCCTTTATCAACATAGAAAATACTTCACATGATCCTATACCGACATCTCGAGCCTCGATCCATCTATCATTATCTATGACATCGTTACCTTTCCTAATACTACGTTGGTTAAGCATAAGCTTCACCGCATACACCCTTGAGTTTCCCTCCTTTTCAAAGAGGAGTTGTAGTGCCTTGTTTCAGCTAATTTAAGCATCTCCATCGACTATCTGCTATGGGTTTCCAACATTGTACACTTTTCCAAAGCTTCGGGCAAGCCTCCCATCTGCACTAACTTTCAAGATTTAAATCTTGTTTTCCCTAAAGATGACATTTCCCTTCCCAACATCGATCATCTCGTATAACTTGTTGGTACCCATATTTAATCTCCTTCCTCAAGAACCGAGCAGCATCAAGGAATGAACAAGACACTCAGAGGCAGATAAATAGTTGTGTGTCATTTTGTAGCCGGGGAGGGAGTTTATCTGAATTTTTTAGGACTCAGGCCCTGAAAGAAGTGGGTAGCACCTTAAAAGGATGTGATCTCATCCTAACTATTTCTGGTTGTGCCTTTCAACCAAGGTAAGAGAACCTATTTTGTAACCTTCAAATGGTAGAGGAGATGGTGATATCCTTCTTTTGCACAAGTTTTATAAAGAAGACCTTGGGAAAATATGATCAACACACCAAATCTGACTCTCACGAGTTGTCACTTCCAGAATAAGGAGATATTTTCAACACAAGGCTAAGGTTACTGAAGACATTTGGAAACCTGATCTATTTCTGTATATTTTGACAGTGAGATTTTGTAATTGTTCATACACAAGACAAAACAGGGGTAGTTCAGGGTAGGATTGGTTATTTGAATAATTTTTTGGTGGGAGATCAACAAGACAAATTAGAATTTTCCATATCCTTGAGGAACTTCACAACAATGGAGAAATCAACAACAGAAAGCTTCAAAATAGTTAAAACATTCCTTCAACCAGAAGGTGTGCATCAATGGAGGCCCAGATTTGCACTTTTTCACACAATCTTTGAGGTTCTAGCATGAAGGCTTGAGTTAGAAGGCCCAATGAAACATCAAAATCTAAGATAAATCACACCTGAGGTACACCCAGAGGCTTACAAACAATCTCTATCAACAGATGAAAGAAAAGTGATTTTAAATCGCTTATTTCATTCCCAGATGAAAGCTCTTCTGAAAATTGAAATTGCAGATGCCACTAAACTATCACAAGGATTGAGACCTATGTGATTGAGAGATATTTTGATACAAGATTGCAATAGGAACAAGATAAACTACTTGCAGACATTCTGAAATGAAATAAACACAAAATTGCCAGAGATTTGACACAAATTAATTCAAAGTTTATCAGATTTATTCAGCAGGGGAGAGTTATTCAAACAATCTCAGAGCTTGTTGATGGCTATACACTTGTAACCAACTCAACATGAATGAAAATATAACACAGAGGAAATTAACCTAGTTTCTCAAAAGGTTTCTTAGAGAGATGAGATTTTCTCAAAATTTTCTCGTGAAAATGAACTCCCGACCATTTGCAAGTCTAAAACATGCATTATATATCATTTTTTACATCCAAGCCTTCTCTCCCAAGAAAAGGATATCCTAAGCATCTAGTTCATTACAAAATTTCATCATGATTCGTAGAGAAGGATGTTTAACATAAAAACATTCAAAAGTTGTCAGGTGCCTCAAAAGGTGAATCATTGCAAAAACCACATCATTACTTCAATCGGGGCATGTTTTCATCCTTGGCGCATGCAGACCCCTTTCCTTTCATCATTTCATCTTTTCCCTTTCCAAATTTTCCTCTGCAACTTTTGGATCTGATATTTCACGTTTTTGCATGAGCCCAAGCAAAATCCACTTTGAAAGCATATCGATTTACAAATTAAGCTTCTAAAATGATTTTATTGATCCTTATGTAGACTATAACGACACAAATTTGCCAAAATCTTATGAAAATTGATGCAAAAAATTCATCTCCAAACATCCTAGAGCTTGAATGGTGGAAAAAGATGAAATGCATAGTTACCATTGATCTTCCTTCATCTTTTAATCTGAGCCCTCCACGTGGAAAATGTGTTTGGAAATGGGCTTGGGAGTGCTTTTTGACATTTTATCACTTTTGGAAAAATGTAAAAATTTGACATTTTTCTCCGCCCCTCCACCCTTTGAAAAATGGCCTGACACGTGTCCCAATGTGGGTCCCAGTGGAATCATGGCTTGATTATGCTACTTTACCTCTTTTTGGAAAAATTTTTTTCCAAATTTTCCCCGCATCTCCTCCTTTACTTTCCACGTGTTCTTCTGTGATTGGAGCGGAGCTGCAATTTTCCTTTTAACCTTTATCTTTTGAAGTTAAAAACTTCAAAGTAACCCAATATTTCACCTCCGCTTTGACTTTTCAAAGCCATGTGTCCTTTTCTGATTGGAGGTGGAGTTTCAGCCCATTTTCATACTTTATTCCCTTCTTTCCCAAAGAAGGAAAAAAACTTCAAAGCTCTCCATCGGCCCGCATCCCCTTTGCTTTTGACTTTTGAAACTACTACGTGCCCTTCTCTGATTGGAGGAAATTTTAGGTTCACTTTGTGACTTTAATCCTTTTACAAAATAAAGTCAAAAAACTTTAAAGGAACCCGACAACCCATAATTCCATCTTTGATTCTGAAGCCGCCACGTGTCCTCCCGTGGGCCTTAGGTCTTTTTCTCACTTTAACTCCTTTTTTCCAAAATGCCTTAGAGCACAAAAAATACCCGCTACTCCACAATCACTCAACATGTGACACGTGTACATCCTCGGGAAAATTTAAGAAATTTCCCCCGCCGCTTGAATTCAGCCAATCAGAAAGCGCCACGTAAGCATCTAGAAAGAAGTGGAGCCATGGGACCAAAAATGCCTTTTTGCCAAAAAAGCAAAAATTGATAAGTTAAAACATTTTCCTACCACCCCTTGACCAATTAGAAGAAGCCATGTAACTACCCAATGCTCAGGAATAATTTGACGGGTAAAAGATGCCCGTCAAACCGTCAAAAACACAGAAATTTTCCAGTTATGCCCAGAATCTGATTTTTTCACTAAGGATGGAAATTTTTTTGAAATAGAACCAAGTGAAGCATGATTCCAAGAATTTTTCGACCATGGGGATGGATTTTCAAAGGCATACAAGTATAAATCAATCATTTTCAAGCTTCCACAATCGGGAAAATAGAAAAAACAACAGAGCCCATAGATTTGAAGAATTTAGGGAAAAATAGGGCACACTTGGAAACTTCATCAAAGGGGCATAACAATGGACTTGGAAAACAATTCAAGGCATTCAAATGGAGGAAAATATTCAGATCACCCATTCAAGATATAAAAAATGTTTCAAAAACATAGAGTGAAGGAAAATTAGGGCAAAATGGTGTAAGATCGAAATGGACACCAACATAGGCTCTTTCTCGGGGATTGGCACTCCCAGCAAGTGCCACAAGAAAAAAAGTAGACAAAGTGCAAAAAACATCCATTGGGCAAAGAGTCATATGCGCAGAGACGAAAACCAAACCACTTCCAAAAACGAACCGAAAACTAGTAAAACTAGGTCTCAAGGACGAGAATGAAGAAAAGCACAAAAATAGAAAGAAACCAAAGAACTATACACTATACAATGGTGCATACCTTGATTATGGGGAATCAATCAAGGAAATGTTTCAGATGTCTGCCATTAACAGGAAATTTGAGAAATTCCCCATCTAAGTCTTTCAAGAAGAAGGTATGTTCACCGATTCGAATGTCAATGGAGTAAGGGCCCATCCACAATGCATCAAATTTACCATGTTTTCCCTTATCTTCATGTCTGCTATCCCACAATAGCATAAGATCTCCAACATTAAAAGCTCTTGGAGTGACCTTCTTGTCAAATAACTTCTTCAAATTTTCCCTAAACTTTACATGCCTTTGGTGGGATGTTCTTCTTTCTTCATCTAGCTCAACAATCTGATTGATTCGAGCTTCATATGGACTAACTTCTTGGTCTTCAAGTTGTTGAACAAACTAAAATGAAGACAATTGCAAGTGTAAGGGAAGCAAATATTGAGTTCCATATACCAACTCAAATGGGCTTTTACCAGTAGCTCTCTTGGTAGTTATCCTATCAGCCCAAACAACAAATTTCAGTTGCTCACCCCACTTCTTCTTGTTCAGCTCCAAGGTTCTCCTAATGATCTTCAATAAGTTCTTATTGCTGGACTTAGCTTGTCCATTACCTTGGGATTGTAGTTGAATCATATGTCAGATTGATTCCATACTCTTTGCACATTGCCATCAAAGGTTTAGCTCTAAAACACATGGCATTATCAACAACAATCTTGATTGGCACTCCAAATCTATAGATGATATGATTCAACATGAATTCCATGACAACTTGGTGTGTTTCTTTCTTAGTGGGGATTGCTTCCACCCACTTAGTAAAGTAATCAGTGGCTACAAGAATCCACTTATGCCAACACTGGAAGGGTCTGAAATCTCACCAATGAAGTCCATTCCCCATTGTTTGAAAGGATCTTCAATTGATACAAGCTGCAAAGGAAGGGAGCCTGAAGCTTTCATTCTTCTAGAAAAATGTTGGAAACTTTCACATCTTCTTACCAATAGATTTGTATCTTTGAAGAGAGTTGGCCACCAATAACCAGCCCTCAAGATCTTGTGTGCTGTAACTCTTCCAAAAAAATGTCCCCACAAAATCCTCCATGGAGATCTACAATTATCTTTGGGGCTTCATCCTCAGTTAAGCATCTCAAGAGCACTCCCTCTAGTTCTTCCAAGCTAACCCAAAATTAGTTATGACATACTTTTGAGAGGCCAGCCTAAGAGCTCTTTTTTAATTTTTATTCAAATTATCGGGGCAACGTAGATGTTTGAGATAAAATATTATATCTTTGTACCACTCAAAACTTACCAACTTTTCAAGCACATATGCCCTTTCTTCTTCTATTTCATTCACTTCAATGGTTTTCAAGTTGCTCTAAGCTATAAGCTTAGCTAGACCCAAACCTCTTACCAAATTGTTGGTTTGGATTTCCATGTCATACTCTTGCAACTTGTTCACCCATCTCGCATCCTTTTCTCGACATCTCCATCTCTGATAAGATATCTTTTACCATGGTGTGAGGAACATAAGGAAAAACTTTGGAACTCAAAATATAAGGTTTGAAAACCTGTTTTTCCTTCACCAAGGAAAATACTTGCTTTTCCATAATGGTGTACTTCAACTCAGTTGCTTGCAATGCCTTACTAAAAAAGGCAATTGGCCTCTCATCCCCTTCATCATCCTTTGCAGCAAAAATAGATGCAATGGTGTTTTCTGAGGAAAAGGAGAACATCTTAAAAGGATTCTTGTAATTTGGAGCTTCCAAAATAGGTGCATGCTTTAGTTATTCTTTGATCCCATCAAAATCTGAATAGCATCCTCTTCCCACTTGATAATCTAGTCTTTCTTGAGCATGCTAGTGATGGGGAGAGTCAACTCAGCAAAGTTAGACACAAACCTTCTAATGAAATTGATCTTCCCAAAGAAGGATTGGATTCCCTTCTTGGTTCTTGGAATTGGAACCTTGTTGATGGCCTCTACCCTCTCAGGATCAATCATGACACCATCCTTTGATACAATGTGACCCAGCAACTTGGCCTTTTGCACTCCAAAATGGCACTTCTTTGGATTGAGTGAAATACCAAATTCTTTGCATCTAATCAGCATATTTTCCAAGTGCTGTAAGTGATCACCTCTCTTCCTGGAAAACACAGTTACATCATCTTGATAAATAGTAATGAAGTCATTAATGTAACCAAAAAGGTAACATCTATTTCCCTTTGGAAGGTAGCTCCGGCATTCATCGATCAATGGTATCTGACATAAACATATGTTCCCCAAGGAGTGGTAAAGGCAGTCTTGATTCTTTCTGATTCCTTCACAACAACTTGGTTATAGCAAGAAAATCCATCCAAGGTAGACAACAATTCCGATCCAGTCACTAACTGCAACATGTTTTCCATGTTTGGCAAAGGATAATTATCCTTCATTGATGCTCTGTTCAGATTTCTAAAGTCTACACAGAGCCTTGATATCACCATTCTTTTTTCTAACTGGGACTAAGTCTATAACCCAAGAATAATACCTTATAGGTTGAATGATCCCTCCATCCCTTAGCTTCTTCAATTCATCTTGCATCTTCATGGAGAGGAGTGGATTAATCAGCCTCTTCTTTTGTATGAATGGTTTTGCATTATATTCCAAAGGAATCTCATGCTAAAACAAATCCTCTTTGTATGCTTTTAGCTCAGAATAAGACCAAGCCAAACAGTCCTAATATTTCTTCAACAACTTGACATAGGACTGTTTTTCTTCCTTATTCAAATTGCTTCCCAACCATATCTTCCTTGGTTTCTCCTTTATGCCAAGGTCATGCTCTTCAACATCCCTTGAGTCTACTATATGTATTAATAATGCAATCAACATTATCAAAGTTTGACACAAGAGCAACCAACCCTCTAGGAATGGTATTAGTTTTTAATTAAATGACATCTCTGCCAAAAAGTTTCTTTTCCTTCTCCTGCCAGCAGACACCATTGGTTCCCAATCAATACATTGATCGACACACTCTCCATTTTTCTACATAAATCTTTTGACTGAGCATCATCATCAAACACTTGCCGATTTTAATGTTTTCAAGAACAGATGGCCTTGTCGACTTCAACATCATATTCACAAAAAGGGGATGTTACACAACTATCAAACCGAGATCCCAAGACTGCAAGCTTTTCTGCAACGTAATTGGACTTCCTATCATGGTGCAAGATATTAAAAGAATCAAACATTTCAATCAGATCCCAGACTGCATGCTTATATTGTTTCATTCGTTGATTTTTAGTAGCATACAGACTTTCTGATTTGTTTGACAATTAGTTCTGAGTCCCCTTTGACAATGATATCTTTAATATAATACTTCCATACAATTCTCAAACCTAACAACAATGCTTCATACTCAGCAATGTTGTTAGTACATTCAAAGTTGAGTTTGAAAGAAAAAACAAACTCTTCCAAACTTGGAGAAATCAGAACTACTCCAGCACCATTTCCAAATTTTGAACAAGCCCCATCAAATAACAAGGTCCAAGGAGAACCTACCTATTCAAGATACTTACATTGATCCATCTTGTTCTCCTTCCCATCAGCAAAGCCAACAAAATTATCAGCATCAACATTAGTATACAATACTTCATAAGAAGCATTGTTGGGATCCTCAATAAGATGCAACATCTTCTTTTCCCCATATAATTTTACAAGACTTCCCTCAATTGGAATGGTGGAAAATACATGTCCATTTGGACACTCCACCAACACTTGCAGCCCACTTCCTTGACAACAGCATGCCCCACTTGGTTGGGCAATCAACAATGACCACATCAAGTTTTAAATTCTTACCTGGATATGCTGCAAGTTGTACCACCAAACCTTTAACACATCCAACAACCATAACCTCTCTATATTCCATGGTAGTACACCTTCCATATGTTGTTTTCACTTTGATATCTAGTTCGTTCATGACCTAGAGAGACATGACATTGTATGATGCTCTGAAATCAAACATAGAATTGTGCAATGATATGTCCTTAATGACCAAAGTTGTAAAAAATGGGTCAACATTTAAATGAGATTCCATTAATGATGTTCCCAAGTAGACTTTAGGTTCTTCTCCAAGCTCTTCCAATGCTTGGTGGTGTTTCAAGGTCTGCAATGGTTGGAGGAGGAGTCTCTACAATGTTCACAATTCTACCTAGGGTATTCTTCTCCTCTTTCAATCCCAAGTACTCAAATGCTCTCTTCTTGTGCTCAGGAATCCTAAGCAGCTCAACAATTGGGACACTAACCTTGATTTGACTCAAAACTTGGGCTATGTCATATGGAACATTCTTTGGCAAGGCAGCATTGGAAGGGAGATTAGCAAACTCATCAGATGGCATGGGATTTTTGATAGTTTGGGCATGAGGAGGACTGTAATTTTTGCTTGGGACAGCAAGGCCTTTGGCAGATGCATCTTTCCTAGGAGCCTCCTTAGGAATACTTGTAAGCAATGGAGTTTTAGGTTTGGCTTGAGGCCCTACTCCTTTGACCACTTTACTTCTTGTATTATACTCCTTTTCTTGGCCAACAACAACATTCATTAACAATTGTCTATCCTCTTCAGAAGGTATTCCTCCATCATACTTTTTTATCATTAAAGCTCTTAGGTACTCAAAATCATTATTAGGAAGTTCAAAAGCTTGTACCACATCTACTTCTAAAGTATGAGAGGGAGGAAGAGGTAGTACCGGTGGATGCAATCCCAAAGGTTGCAGCAGTTAGCAGCGTGATCAACTTGGTTAAAGTTTCTCCTTGCTATGAGCCTACAAAGCAACCCATCATGCAGACATCATCATTAGTCTCATCATCAACTTCCTCAACCTGCTGATCTTCTTCACATGGTGGATGGGGCAAAAACATCTATCACACCAATCAATTTCATTGGCCTCATCAACAACAACGACCACAGGTAGCAAGAGGATCAGATATCACTCTATTTTCCTAGCTTAGGTATGTCTATTTGTAGATCCCATGGGCCCTTTACCCCTACCATCGTATCTCTGCCCATTTCTAGGATGGTTTGTGAATCTGTCTTTCCCTTGCTTTGCTTGTCTTTGACCTTGGAAAGTTTGTCCAATTCCTTTCTCGGCTGGGCCAACTTGTATGAGATTTCTTTGAGGGCCCTGTTGTAGACACCTATAATTACACACACGAGTAATTTAAATATTTAAATTGCGCTAATTATCGCCTTCCCCGCAAATTGACGACACGTCGTCAAAAGTGCTCATCATCTCTTCTATTGTCATTAATTAATTACACTACACTAATTAATTAAGTCATCTACCTAACAAGTACCCTAATTAATGACCTTCCGTTAATTAATCCCCCTTTTATCTAGCCTAATTAATTATTATTAATTAATTAGCTTCCCCCTTCATCAAGTCAATAAATCATTATTTATTTGATTTAATCCTCTTCTATAGCCTAAATCATGCTAATATTCCTCTAAAAGCTTATAAAATCTTGCACATCTATTTAATTAATCATCTTGGTTAATTAATAAACCATCTTTATCCACATGAGCCACTAAAGGACAAGCTAAACCCTCCTAAAGTTAACTCAACCCCTTCTAAACCCCCTTATCCATAACTAACTCTACATCTCCATTATCCCACATGCAAGAGGATGTGTTGATCCCTTTATCCATTGGGTTATATAAAGAACCCTCCTCCTACTTCTACACTTACACCTAAATTCCTTGAGAGAGCAAAAGAAAGCATATAGTGTTGCACTATAAAGCCTTTTGTTGTTCTTGAGCAATTCACCATTTGAAGAGCTAAGCCTCCCACCACTTGCATTCTTTAAGGATCAAACAAGCAATTTTGATTTCCATTGGAGCTACATAGGTCCATTTACTTTTGTTGGTAATCTAGGAGAGTAGAGATTTTGAATAGCATGCTAGTTTTGATCTTATGTTTCAAAGTTATGATGTTTAGTAGGGATCTTGTTTAGCTCTTTATCTTGATGGTGCTTAGGCTTTGTCTTAGCTAGATTATAGAACTATTTAGGTGGTAGTTCTTATTTCATCTAATTTAGCTTAAGAAAAGTATACACGCACACATATGGCACACTGGTGGGACCCTTGTCCCTTAGCATTTTAGTTCAATTTGTGTTGTTTTTGACTAACTCCTCCTTATGCACATAGTTAATTTTTACATATTTTTCTAATTTGGATACCTTTGGAAGAGTTATTATCATTGTTGGACTAACATGCTAAAATTTGATACATGTTGTGCTTATTTGTGTCATTTGATCATATTTTGACATCATCAAACCGAGTACATTTCTTTTTGCGAAGGCGCGTGTATGTACCAAACAACACGCATGCACGCTAACCCACACGCAGGCATCACATCCCGCACACATGTGCTTTCACATCGGACATGAATCATTACTTTAGCGAACACGTCCTTACCTTGGTGTAGACGCCTCTCAGCTAGCACATATGCTCTGTGTGATTTTTCAGCTCTATGTTACTCACCAACACATGTGCTTTATCCATGGTGCATACATCTAAACCCTAGTGCATATACCATTGGGTAGTAGGTGCACTAGCATTTAAAAGTTACAGAGAGGCTAGGATAAGCTTTTGAAGCTTTTTGAGACATTGTAGAGAGTGAATGGGGTGATTTTGAGTGGTTGGAAGAGGGGTTTGAGTCAATACTAGGGTCTAACGACCAAATCAAGGCTAAAAAGGCTTAATTAGCCTATAATCACTAATTGTATGTTTTGAAGAGGCTTTTGACTTACAATTCATCGTAAAGTGGCATCTGAATGCGAAAGAGGTTTGGTGATCAACGAATTCTTGTTAACCTGACCAAAGTGCCAAAAACATTAGTTAATTATTAAAGAGCATTAATTATAACATAATTAGGAAGAATAAGAGTGAGTTGTGTGCATTTTGGCAATAAGATTGCAAAAGCATAAATTAGGTGTCTATAATTGCCCTGTTTGAGGTGAAGTTAGTGACTTCACTTCAAACATAGTAGACAAGCTTAAACAAGTGTTTTTTTTGAAGAAAAAATAGTAGTAATGAAGGATGCCCCCTCAGTGTCGATGGGGTGATAGAAGAAGTCAATCAACGATCGAAAATATGATTTGAAATGGATAGAAGAAAATGGGTCAGAACGGGTGCGAAACCCTTCGGTATTGAGAAGAAATAAGGATAGGGATAAACGTGGTTGTTTATTACCCCGATTGATTTGGAAGAAAAATTAGTAATGGTAATAAATGATAATGGAGAAGAAATTATTAATGGAGAAATATAGGACAAGTCCAACCTTTGCATCCAGCCTTTCCATAAGCAACCGGTTTATATCATTTTGCCCCTAGGTCTACATCATCGGCCTTTATTGAAAATAAACAAAAGTGTAAGATAACATGAAAAGCTAAATTACTAACAATTGTTTACTTGATAACAATACATAACTCCATGCAAAAGCATAAATTATGCAATGAAATATGAGATAGTAAAATGATATTTAGCTCCATGCAACATATATTATGAAATGTAATACGAGAAAGTAAACCAACTAACCTAACAGAGAAACCAATACAATCACACGTACTCAAAAAAATAACGTGTTGCACCAATTTTTTGTTATCAAGATACAATTCCCAAATGTTAGTATTGTAATGAAAAGGGTTAAAAATGATTCCCCAATAAATAACACATGTAATGGGAAAAACAAAGGACACAGTAGTCGTATGGAAAAATCTTCGTACTTTACGATCAATCTCTAGAAACTCATTGTTGCATGGGAGTCTGGGCGTGGTATACAATTGAGATTTTGTTAGTGGGGTAGATCACAATGATCCGCAAGTCGTTTAAGACTAGAACAACAAGAAAGAACCCTAGAAAGACACTTGTTTGAGACATATTTCAACATTCGAGGATGATGCATTTGACACAGGTTTTAGCTGCATATATGTTGTTTACCGTTTTTTCTAAAATTTTAAATTTTACAATTGTTTGGATTTTAAATTTTGATTGTTTGAATTTTTATTTGCTTATTTTTATTTTCAATTTTTACAGAAGAAAATATTATGGAAGAAATAATGAAGTCACAAGGCAACACTAAAAGTGACATGAGGAAAAAATGCCCGGAGTAATAGAAAAGGCTCTTTGGGAGGCAAAAATATGCCCCAACATAGTAAAAACGTGCCAAAAATAATTATTATTTTAAAAAAATCATCTCGGATAGTGTTAGAAGAATTTTAGAAGATGCACAACGGTTTCGAGGCAATTTGGGAGCGAGAAACACACCGCGGGAGGTAGAAATGAGTATATAAGCCACCACGACAAGTCATTTTACCACATTTTCTTATCATTTGACTACTAAATTGAGCTCTAACTTATAGGAGGAAATGACGAAAGTACCAAATCAAAGGCACCGTGTAGACATCATGAGGGACTACTTGCGACTTCGATGGATGGACCAACTTTGGTACCTAATTCTCTCTTTTACCCTAGTAGTTCAAAAAATTAATTTTTAACGAAAAATATGCTTTTTTACGTAAACTTTAGGGAAAAAATTGGGGGCACTTATATTAGTTATGTTTGTGAAAATGTTTTATTTTTCTTGCTAGCATGGGTACTTGTGTTGAGCAACTTATTGGCTTTTTAAATTTGTGTGGCGCCTATGTTGAGCGAGTTTTTGGTTTTTAGTTTAGTTGGCCAACATGGGCACATAGGCACACATGTTGAGCCCCCTTTAGTTATTTTTATTTTTATAGCCAGCATAGGTGCCTATGATGAGCCCGTTTTTTTTTTTGGTTTTTTCTTGCCAGCATGGGTGCTAGTGCTGTCTTTGAGCTAGTTTGGTGGTTTTTAACTTTTTCTAGCGACGGGTGCACAGGTGCATGTCTTTAAGCCACTTTTTAATTTTATTTACTTTTATTGGCCAACATGGGTTCTGAGTGCCTGTGCTAAGCCACTTTTACATTTTCTTGGTTTTTCTTGCCGGCGTAGGCGCTTTAGGTGCTATCTGTCTTGAGCCGATTTAACATTTTACACTTTATTTAGCTAGCATAGTCACTTTGTCTTTGAGCCACTTTGGGAAATTTTGCATTTTAGTTAGCTTGGCATGGGTGCTTGGGTGCCTATGTTGAGCCACTTTTGCATTTTTTTATTTTGGTTGCATTAGCATGGGTGCTTATCTTAAGCTTGATTTGTAATATTTGCATGTAGTGAGCTAGCATTGGTGCCCGAATGCTGTCTTTAAGCCCTTTGGTATTTTTATTTTGGTTGGCCAACATGGGTGCTGGACACTTGTCTTGAGCCACTTTAGGACTTTTTGCATTTTTTTCTTGTAGCATGGATGCTGTGTTGAGCAAGTTTATTATTATTATTATTTTTATCACAGGCATGAGCATGCAGGCACCCATCTTTGAGAGCTTGACATTGGAGCACACATAGGGAGGGGTACTTACACACGAAAGGAACTCTTAAAACTTCTTTTAGGACAAAAACTTAGTTTTTAATTAGAAAAACCCATGTAGAATAAAAATGTGAACCATAGAGAAATTTAACGATGAAAATAAAAGAATATCACATTAAACTTAGACCTTTTTAGAATAAATTTCATGACAAAATAGAAAAATGGACTACAAAAATTGACTTAAATAGCTTTGTAGCTATATATGGATGCGCTATGGACGTGAGAGCGGCATGCACGACTTTAGACTTTTGAGGCTACGCTTGGACATTCTGACCGAGTTTTCCTAGAGATTACATTGGAGGTAACATGTCTATCTTACATAGCTTACATGCATCATATCTCTTTTGATCATAGTTTACTCACAACATTAGCTGAGAGATGGCACAGTGAGAGTTAGACTATATGACTTCCCACCCGTGAGATAAGTATGACACTAGAGGATTTTGGTGAAATCTCAATGAGTTCGATCTAGGGCCGTTTGATTACCTCTGATGGTCGCTCGAGACCGAGTTGAGCACTATATAGCCATGATATTTGGATTGATGACATTCCCCACCGAGGCCTGACAAATGTGGTTAGGAGATGCATGGGTGACACGTGGCTAGGGCAGGTCCTGTGTACTTAGTAGCTCTTTTCGGTGGCGTGTTGCTGCCTGACAAGACTAGTGCTTGATTCTCCTTAGGTCTCATTAGAGTGATCCACGACACTGTTTGAGTGTATACTGGCTCACTTATACTCTAATTTACATTTGATAGCCTATCATGGTCAAAGGACACTAGGCCCTGCTACTTTGCTTTGACATTTGGGTGTGGGACCACATTGTCATTGGATGTCCTTTAGGAGCATTGAGAGCTCGAGTTCTTGGAGAGCCTTATCTCATGGGTTGGGTTCTGATAAAGATGATATTCATAGCCACAAGGGGATATAGATTATTTTCGGTGATCACACGACGAGCTACAGATCCCACATGATCATTTTAAAACTATACAAGCTATATTAGTGGCCATAGGATGTAGATGAGTTGGGGATGGCTACGGTGAGACCACTTTACTATTGGGAGAAGGATCCACATCTTAGATATGTTTAGGGTGGACCGGTTTTAGCACCGGTTTGGTCTTACCCAAGGGATTCCTAGCAATGATATGTGGTATGAATGCTTTGCTTTCTGAGAGATTTTTCATATGGGACCATGGATTAGGTTGGACTGAGCCCTTGCGATATTTTCAAAGGTAGTATCACAACCTTGGGTACAACAGTGCGAGATAGTAGATCTGGGTACTACACTAGACTATGTAGCGTGGTATGCACTAGTGCTACCACATCGATTGTATATTCCTCATGATATTTTTATCGTATCAAGCATGATGAGCATGCTCTAGATCCATCGGTAGAGCACGAGCACGAGAGAAAGTAGTACCATATATGGGGTACCAGGTCATGATCCAGTCACGAGGACCTTTATCACCCCCTTGCACGATTCTATGACACGATCCACTAGGGGGTGGAGGAGGGGGACTAATATGATGAGTATATGGAGGAGGACCTTCCATATATCCATGATACAAAAGATACATAGACTATACTTTATATAACGAGATATACGCAGGATACAAAAAAGACATACTAGATACACGGAGTTATTGTCTGCAAAGTAGAAAATTCAGCGGTGACAACTTTGCAACTTCATATGGTAGTTGAGAGGGGTCGGGATATTCTTGAGAGATATCGGGCCTTTAAAAATGGGGACCAACTTATGACAGAGCTAGACCGAGGCTAGGACTAAGCGAGACCAAGCCTTTTCACGGTGACATCAAGTGATGGTAGATTTCCTACAATCATAGGAAGAGAGAGGTATCGAGGCTATAGTAGAGCAATATCAGCTATGGGTATATAAAGATCAGCTATAGGTATAGCAAAATAAGCTACAAACTGAGTAGAATTTGAGTGATAATAGATAGCCTATTGTTTCACTGATTTCTTAGTTTTAAAGAGGTATAGACAAAACAAATAAGGTAAAGGTCATAAAAGGAATACTTTTAGGCGATTGAAGGTTGTGCACGCGTGATGACTTCTCAATCCAAAGATGACCATGAGAGCTTCCTTTTGGTGGGACGAACTACCACGAAATAGAAAGCAAGACCACAAAAAAAGATTTAAATGATATATGGAAGTGGACTACCTAGCATGTGCTAGTTTCAGGAAGTGCGATACTTCTGGTTGGTTGTCGAGTTCAACATTTTAAACAATTTAATGTAAAACAATAAATAAAGCCTATTGTAATTAACTTGATTTAGGTATCTCACTTAAATACAATAAACAAATCTAAAAGTAACAGGCTAGGCTACAATCAGATCCAGGGAGGTAAGGTGTTGTCACAGTGCGAGTACGAGTTAGGGTATGATTCTAGGAAAACGGGGTCAATAGGTAGGTGTTTGGTAGTTACTGCTCCGATTCAAGGTGAGAAACATAGAGACCGATGTTGGTCTAGGGATAACGATGATGGTTAGGGGTGACCAATGTCGGTCAATGGTAGTTTTGACAAATATTAAAATAGAGGTGTGAGAGAGGGTTTTTAGGTTGTCGGAGGGCTGAATAGGATTTTGTTGAGGTCTAGAAAATTCACGGAGTTAGGGGATGGGTTTGAAATGGTTTTGATAGAGGAAGAATGAGTATTAGGTGAGTTAAAAGAAAACTCGGGTGAGATTAAGCCACTATAGGGTAACTTAGCACCGGTTATGGACTAACCAATACCAGATTCTTGTGGGATATTGGAAATCCTACATAAATGGTTTGGGTCTCCTTTGTGGTTGCACAAAGGATAGGATTAGTCAGGGTGGGTTTCCGAGAGGTTTGAATGGGCTTTGGTGGGGTTTTGTAGGTCTGTAGGGGTGTAGGTATGAAGGATGATCTAAGGGTGGTTCATATAACCAAATGCATGTAAAAAATGGAAAAAGGAATGTAAACACAGTAATGAGGAGAATACAGTGCAAAGAGGAAAGGAACTAGAAAGGTAAATACTTTCTACTTACCTTAAGACTGATGCATGTGGATGTGTAGGAGGATTGGAGGTGCTGGTATGAAGCTGAGTGGTGTGGAGGAATCACCAAGTGTTGCAGAGCTCTTGCATGGACTGCCTAGGCTCCTTCTTTCTTTGTTCGTCCAAATCTCTAGAATGAGGTAAGAAAATAGACATTAATGGTAACTGATGGTGGTTACGGGATGACCTGGAGTCGGTTCGGGGATGACCGGCATCGGTTAGGTGGGATTCCTAGGTATGCTTAAAATAAGAGATCATGGCTCTAATGGTCCGCCGATCTCACTATTCATCCTGGCATGACCATGAGTCGACCGTTGTGTCTACGAGGATGGGGTTTAATTCTTTAATTTGGGGTCATTAGTTAAGTTTTAGTTATTTAAGGAAACTTGCTAATAATAGGCTTAGGGTGAGGTGTCTGGATGAGGTGGAGGGGGTAGGTTTTCATTAATTAGGGTAATTAAATAATAATTAAAATGAGTGTAATTGATTAATTTAATTAAAGTAATTAAATTAATGTAGTGTGGGGTGAAAGGGGGCCATGGTTAGATGAATGTGTTTAGGTCAATTAATAACAAGGGCTAAGGGAGCGTGACCTGATTTTGATGTCTACATTTTGCCCCTTTTTGTTGCGTGGCTTGTACTGGTAAGTGATGCTAACAAAAATAAGATGTGGTTGCCCCATGTGAAGGTGAAGGTGATCCCCCTCAAACCAGGAACTGATGAGGTGATAGGGTGAATCGGTGAGTGGTTTGATAAAATAAGATGCGAAGAAGAATGGTGAAAAATGAGAAAAGGGAAAAAGGGCAATTAGGTACACGAGTCAATGGGCCAAGGTCAAACATAGTGGCAGTTGAACGCACACACACGTATAAACTACGACACGGTACCAAGTTGAAGATCTTGCAAACTCTACATCGTCTAAGGTTGATAGGTTTATCCAAACAAGGTTGAAGCGATTCTCGGTATCCAGGTATAGGATAGGGTTAGGAAACACAACGTGGGTCAGGTGTAGGAACATTTAGGTGTGTTCTGGTACACCAAGGTTGGGTCAGGATATACATCACGGCAATAGGCAAGGTAAGGTCACGAGGTCAAACAACATGGGTAATGGTGTCGCAAGGTATAGTGAGCACATTGGTTCAAAGGTCACAAATGTGTTTCAGGTCCAAGTTGATAGGTCATAGCATGGGTAAGGCCGAGGTAGGGGTAAAATAATGAGGCATCAATAGGCGACGAGGTAAGATTGAAGAAGGTGGAGAGCCGCAGGAGGAGAAGGTAAGGTAGTCGAGGTAGTTATAGGGAGTTAATATAAAGAGGAGGTAAGAAAAATTAGGTAAATGTGAGGGTAATGACTATGTAGGGTAACCGACATCACGGTATTAACCGATGACAATCTATGGGAACCGATAATAGTTAACGAGGGAACACGACCGTCGTCATTCGGGAGTGGATAGGGTATCTAAAGTAGAAAACCCACGTTTTAAAATTCGTTTGTGCATTGTTAAAAGGAGAAAAGGACAAGAGGAGAGAAAAGAAGAAGAGGACAAACAAGTACGTCGGATAGTCGAGTTGGCGAGCCACATAGGTGAGATCGTGGGTGAGAGGTGGGGCCACGAGATCGGATCTAGTGAGGTGATTGGTGTAGTTATTCGATGGATGCTCTTGGATGGCGGAGGCCGAAGAGGGATCGGGAGGAGTGGCACGGAGACTAGAGGTTCCACCCCAACTAGCGGCGGCGAGATGAGGTAGGATTCAAACCTTGTATTTAATTTGTGTGGTTAATTTTGGTAAAAATTATGAAGATATGAACAATGGGAGTTTGGGGAAAATTTTTCAAAACAGGATAGATAGAGGAAATGGGAATGGGGAAGGGTAGGGGTAGAGAAAAAGGGTAATATATGAAAAATGAGGGGTGTAAGGAGGGAGTTGGGTGGGTAGAAGGATTAGGGGGAATGGGGTGGGGAAGTCGTGGTTGATGGCATGACGGTGAGAACGAAATTGGTTGGCTTGTGGTTGACATTGGTCGGCGGTGACCGGTATCGATTCTAAGCACAAGACCAATGCCGGTCAAGTGAAGACCGTTGTCGATTAGGGGATAACCAATACGTCGACCAATGATGACCGTCTTGGTTGGCTTGAGGTTAAGTTTGGACCAAAAAGGGAAGAAAGTAAGGGTAGGGAGGGAAATTAGGGTAGGTGGGTAAGGGTTAGGTGAGATGAAAAAGGGTTAGGGAGACTGGAAGGGTTTAAGGTAGATAGGTTAGGGTAGATGGGTTAGGGTAGATGGGTTAGGGTAGATAGGTTAGGGTAGATGGGTTAGGGTAAATGGGTAAGGGTAGATGGTTTAGGGTAGATGGGTTAGGGTAGATGGGTTAGAGTAAATGGGTTAGAGTAGATAGGTGTGGGTAGATAGGTGGAGTGAAATTTGGGGCTAAGAGGAAGGGTAAATAGTGTGGCTATGAGAAGATTGAATAATATGTTTGGTTTGTTGGATGTAGGCCGAGAGATAATCGTGGATGAGGGATCGGGTGCTGCCATTATTATTGTGATGCAGGTGAGCGTGACGCGGGAGGAGTGGCATCATGTTGCGAGAGGTTGGATTGATAGGTGTGAGGCGATCACTCGACATGTAGTCTGGGAGGTGAGTTTGATGGTTTCCCTCATCGATAGATGGGACTCGATGACCAACACCTTCCATTTGCCGATGGGTGAGATGACAATCACCCTAGAGGATGTATACAACATCCTGTGGTTGCCCATATCGGGGCCCAAGTTTATTATATCTCCTCGGAGGCGTATGAGGAGCTATTAGCACCCACATTTGGTGAGGGTGTAGAAAATCTGACGTTCCATAGTGCTAGGCATGAGCTATGGAGCGATGTATAGAAGCTCATCCGGAGGAGATGAGGTTAGTTGTGCTTTAGATGGAGACAGTGTGTTTGTTTCACATTGCACGATGTAGAGGGTGGCTAGTTCTCAAGGTCACTATTGGGGATTTTACATGACATGATGCTACAAAGGACCGATTTGCATGGGCACTGTATTAGCTGACACGAGTGTATAGAGAGCTATGGGCCTATGGGTGATTGAAGAGGTTTAGCATCTATTGTACCCTATTACTTCATTTACTGGGACTACGAGCACATTTCCTATGTTCAACTAGTGGGGATGCCTCGGGCAGATGCATTCCCGCAGAGAGTATTGAGGGTTGGGTATAGGTGGTGGGTACTAGCCATTAGAGAGCCCAAGGTGTGAGAGCTACACATGATGTAGCATACTACGAATATTACTAGAGGGGTTGTCCGGGGTGGACATCATTTGGAGGCCATATGTGGGCTTCCCTGCATATAGAAAAATGGCCACAGAGCTAGATGGGCTCAAGATATATTTATGGGTAGAGGGGAGGAGGGCTGGAGAGCACGAGTGGATACCCATAGAGTGGGTTAGATGCCAATTTGGGTTAGTAAAAAATGTACCGCCTCCTTTCCCACAAGACAGGAGGGATGATGTGGAGAGACCTATGTCTCCACCACAACCCACAAATCTTGGCCGATGGATAGGGCAACCAAAGGATGCACCAGATTGATGATCTTTGGGTTGGAAATTGTTACGAGCGGTGGTGGGTGGCACGGCTATGTGTAGTACCACCGAGGCCGGGCAACCAAACTTGCCATCATCACAAGATAGAGAGAGCCTATAGGGGCGGTGGCTACTTTGGTGATGTAGCTTGGGATTATGCAAGGGCGCTCACGGTTCGAGGGCATAGGTTTCCATCTTACAGAGGCCTAGATAGCTACGATGTAGGAATAGGTAGGGAAGGGATATGTACTGTATAGGAAAAGACAGGTGGAGATGGAGATGAAGAGGAGGTAGGTGGAGAGGGAGGGGAGGTAGCTAGCTTACAAGCATAGGTCACAGGGACCTACGAGGCCCGATTAGGCCACAGGCGAGGTGAGAGGTTACAGTGCAGTAGGGCGGTGCGACAAGTCAGGTGCGGTTTACTACTCTACGATGCCTATATTCAGCATATGCACAGATCCCGGGCAAGTCGAGGCCATGGTACCGGCACATGAGGCACAAGCAGACTGCAGGGCAGGGTCCCATTATACAAGCATCTACATAGGAAGGAGACTTATGGCACCTCCACAAACGAGTGTCGAAATCCAGGTTTAGGGATGCCCTAGGAGAGGCACAATACTACTAGGATCATCTGCTAGCTATCGGGCTAGATGTTCCCTCCTATGTAGAAGGTAGAGCACGTGCGAGGAATCCGGTGAGAGGACTAGATCCCGCACTTATAGTGTGGAGGGTGCAGGGGTGGTGAGCCCATGGGCGGGGAGTCGTGGTAAGGCTACTAGTGCACGAGAGGCCAGCCCCGGTGAGGATCGTCGGAGTTAGGCCCCACCATTGAGGATAGCAAGGAAGCATCCGGGGGCGCATGAGAGGAGGAAACATGGGAGAATGATGTGATGGATACACGGCCGGGAGATGGTCGATAGCCCCGTATTCTACCTATTTATTGATAGTCATGTTTTTGCTACATACCGGCTGTAATCCGAAGACATTTTTGTATTGGATAGTGGCTGCGATGAGCCAACGATTTATGAGAGACATATGTGTGTTTGAGACGAGTGTACATTGTTTTGATACCTTGTTATTTATATGATGAGATGTATGAGGTTTATATGATTATGTTTTTATAATTTGTATGGGTTTAACTTTATTATGATATGGATGGAAACTAGATGATTTAGGCATTGATAGAGTCGGAGTCAAAGGTATGGATCGAGTCGGAGTCGGTTTAGGCATGGAGTGAGTCGGGTTGATTAGGCATGGTGGATTTAGGTTATAGGCATGAATCGAGTCGAGTTAGTTTAGACATGGATGTGTATTTCAGTATTTTGGTAACAAATAGTAATATAAATGCATGAGACGGTGTAAAATGTGTAAAATATTGGTTATGTATGAAAATGTGAACTAATGTAAGAGGTAAAATTTATGTGGTACATGGTGTATATAGGTAATATAAATGATGTGGACATGGTTTAGATGTCTAGGTTTTGATACGAATGGGCAATCAGAATAAAAATGGGGAAATTGGTTAGGGTAAAGAGTGGCCGAGCTAACCTTCTAGGGCCCCATGCCACAGAAGTGCTTTGCCCTACGTAGTCCGTGAAAAAGGGACCTCAAGCCAATGTAGTTCTCCCATAAGCTAGGGAAGAATATGAGAAGATAGAAGAAGAGGAGGTAGGTTGATAGGTAGGTTTGATTCTAGGTCATAGGTATAATTAGGTCAAGGTCATTTAGGTTTGGGTGGAGTATAGGTAGATAGGTATGGGTGTTTTTAGGTTGATTGAGGTGAGAGAAAAAAATCCCAAAAAACAAGCGTCGAGGGTCTAGTCCTATATAGGATAATCAAAAGGTAATGAAGAAGTGAAAAAAGATAAGAGGAGGAAAGAAAGCCACCCGATTGGCAAGGATCAAAACATGTGAACCATATCTATAGATAGGCTAGTGAACGTAAGACCCTAAAGACATTGCATGATTGATTATTTGAAAGGTGAAGAATAGTCACATGATCACAAAATGTCACGGAGTTCGCAGGTCCCTTGAGGTAGCATGAAGTGAAGAAACAATGGTAGGGTAAGAGGTGAAGGTAATTATGTCATTTGTTATGAAGCAAAATGCCTTGGGCAAGAAATCCAAGATCACAATAGCAAGTCCATGACGAAAAAGTTTTCTTTTCTTTTTCTTTTGAATTTTTAGATAGATTGATCGATGCGGGAAGTCTATATGGGATGAATATATGTCTCCTTGAGGTCTTCACGAAGTTGATCGATGCCGGAATCTTCCAAATATTTATTTTTGAGAAAATAGTCTTCTTTTTGATAAACTATGTAGAGAGTTGTGATATTTTTATATCTGTCCTTCGAGGAGCAGTCCACTTATAGCGTCGATTTAAGGCGGAAGATGTCCATTTGAGGGATTCATCTTTATATTGGAAGTTTGACTCAAGGAGTTAATCCCTTTATTTTGGAAATAATTTTATTTTTGTCTTTTAAGTCATGGAAAATACTATAACAAAGCATTTGGTTCTTGCTTAGAAGGCAGGGTGAGCGACCATGGGATCTAATCTAGAAGAAGACAAAAATGATCCATGAGAATCATGCCATGTGCGGAAGAGCTGTGGTGCACATATTTAAGAGAAGGAAAAAGGTGACGGGTAATCACATGATTCTTGTTTAGTCATTGGAGATGAGGTGTGGAAAAGAGAAAGGTGAATGGTGCTCAAGGGACGAGCATGAAATAGATAAATAGTGATGTAGGACTAGAAGTCAATAGTAGAATGGTCAAAGATGCAAGGCATTAAGGGCTAGGTTCGGGCTTCTTGTCAGTGAAGACAAACGATAAGCACCTAATCCATAGTCATGGGTCACGATGTATGGTCCAAGCCAATTAGGAGCAAACTTGCCTTGTTTGCTTTTTTCTACTTTGGTTACGTGCTGATTTTCTTTGAGGATGAGATCACCGACCTTAAAGGTGTGTTCATGGACAAGTTTGTCTTAGGCACGCTTGATGCATTTTTGGTAGACTTGGAGGTGGTCGAGAGCATGAAGATGACGTTTGTCTAATAAATCAATTTGTGCTAAATGATCTTGGAAAAATTCATCATCAGTGAGCATGTCTTGAAGAGAAATACAAAGAGATGGGATCTAGACTTTGAGAGGAAAAACAGCCTCGGTCTTGTAGACCGAGAAAAGGAGTAGCAGCAGTGGAAGTGTGAATACTAGTATGGTATGCCCATAGGGCAAAAGGAATGTACTTTTGCCAATCCTTCTCAGTATCATTAACTACTTTCATGAGAATCTTGTTGAGGGTTTTGTTGGTGGGCTCTTCTTGGCCATTTGTTTGCAAGTAATATGGGGACGAGAAACTTAGCCGGATCTTTGAAGGCGTCGTAAAGTTTCTATAGGGTTTTGTTTTTGAATTGTTTTCCGTTGTCGGTGATAAGATGATGTGGAACACAAAAGTGACAAATAATGTGATGATTGATGAACTCACATATTTTCTTGGCTTTCGTGGAGATGAGGGGTACATCTTGAACCCATTTAGTCTAGTATTCGGTGGTGATGATGATCCATTGGTGTCTTAGTGAGGAGTGACGATTGATCTCTCGATAAGATCCAAACCCCATTGAGAGAAAGGACAAGATCACAAGTGACCTACAAGGCATGACTTGGTGTATAATGAAGATTGGCATATTGTTGGAATTTACACAATGCTTAACGTAGTCACAATGATCATGATTGAGGGTCACCAATAATAGCCTAGGCGAAGGATGCGTTTAGCAACGAAAAGCCACGAAGTGACCTCCACATATGCCATCGTGAACTTCTTTAATGGTGTAGACACCTATAATTACGCCCAAGTAATAAAAATACTTAAATTGCACTAATTATCCCCTTTCTCACAAATCAACGACATATCATCAAAAGCACTCATTTTCTCTCATATCATCATTAATTAATTACACTAAGCTAATTAATTAAGTTGCTTCTATCCAACAAATACCCTAATTAATGACCTTCCATTAATAAATCACCCCTTCAACCTAGACTAATTAATTAATTAGCTTTCCCTTCCATTTAACCAATAAATCATTATTAAATGGATTTAATCCCCTATAATAGCCTAAATTGTACTAATATTCCTCTAATTATCTTCTAAACTTACATCTACCTATTAGTTAATCACCTTTGATTAATTAAAACACCCCCAACTCCCATGACTTGCTAAGCATAAATTAGACCCTTCTAAATTAAGGTTACCTTTAGTAAAACAACCTTATCCATTCCTAATCATGTTTTACCTTTATCCCACATTCATGAGAATGTGTTGAATCCTTTATCCTTTGGGCTATATAAAGAGCCCTCCACCTACCTTTTACTTACACCTAAACTTTCTAAGAGAGTGAATGCAAAGTATATAGCAAAGACTAAGAGCTTACCTTTTTGCCCTTTTGAGATTTCATCATCTTGAAGATTTAAGCCTCTTTCTTAAGTGCTTAGGTCATATGGGAGGTGTCAAAGGGTCTTATAGCCCAACTTTGATAGGCCTCATTCCTAAGTTACTTGGCAAACTAAGGACAACTATTTTGATAGCCATGGAGCTTACTTAGGTCCATTCATTTATTTTTTGTTAGAGAATAGAGGAGTTTAGATATTTAACATTGTTAGTTTCAAATTTTGTATTGATGAATGCTAGCATCTAACCCTTGTTTAATTCTTATCTTGATGGTGTTTAGTTTGTTCAATTCTTGCTAAGTTAAGGCTATTTAGGTGTTAGTATTTACTCATATTAGCATTATTTTGAAAACAACACATGCACACATTTGGCATGCCCGATGGGACTTACTCCATTGTCCTTTGCACTTAATTTCAAGTTTTTGTAGTTAAGTTTCATTTTTGGTTACTAACCCTCTTTTACACATGTTGATCTAACTTATTTTTCTTAACTTGTTTTGTTGAGTTTGCATGTGTTGAGTCTTCTTTGTAGGTATAAAGGAGGTGAAGTGCTGTCAAAATTGGAATTGATGGGAAAATTTCAAGATTTCTCCATGTTTTCATTTTTAGAGCTTACTTTTTCAACATTCTACATACTAGTTTTGTCAATTTCTTGAAAATTTTAAATTCTTGAGCATGTAGGTTAGTGTTTGATAGTGTTGAGTCTTCTATTTACATATTAATGTGGTGGTTTTCTATCAAAATTTAATCTTTGTGAGAAAATTTCAAGATTTCATCATGTTTTCATTTTTAGAGCTTACTTTTTCATCATTCTACATGTTAGTTTTGTCAATTTCTTGAAAATTTTAAATTCTTGAGCATGTATGTTAATTTTTGATAGCGTTGAGTCTTCTATTCATATATTGATGTGATGGGTTGTTGTCAAAATTGAATCTTGGTTGGAAAAAATTTCCCATTTTTAGATTAAGAGACATTTTTTTGACATTTTTTGAGTGCATGTCAAGTGCATACCCGTGAGCATAAGAGCATATGCGTAACCCATCTTCTGAAGGCCATAAATTTTTCTCCCCGAACTCAAAATAACTCAATTTTTTTACATTGGAAAGGTATTGAAGTTAAATATGCAATTAAAACATAAATTTTGGATTTATACTTATATAAATTGTAGGTTTTTCATTAGTCTAAAACTGGTCATTTTCTAACATGTCTAATGTTTTGATGAATGTTGTATTTCCATGCTTACTCGAGTTAGACCAAAGCGAGTGTATGCTCTTCTCTTGCACATTTTGGTGATCTTGAGAATCAAAAACAATTTTGATCTCTATCTTTTTAACATTGGGATTAAACTTGGAAATTTGATTATTCATTTTGTTTGAGGAAATGAACCTCTTACAAAGTATTTTTCAATGGTTCTTTGATTTGAAGCTTTCCATTTCTATATAGTTGGGATAAATTTTTTGTATGCTCTTATCTTGCACCTTAGGGTGATCTTGAGAATCAAAAGCAACTTTATTCTTCATTTTATAACATTTGGTAAATTGGAAACTTCATTTTCACTTTTGGTTTAGGAGAATGAACTTTTACAAAGCATTTTTAAATAGTCTTTTGATTTGAAGTTTTCATTTCTATATATTTGGGATAAATTTTGTGTATGCTCTCCTCTTACACCTTAGGGTGATCTTGAGAATCAAAAACAACTTTAGTATTCATTTTATAACATTTGGTAAATTGGAAACTTCATCTTTCACTTTTGGTTTAGGGAATGAACATTTATCAAGAATTTTGTATGGTTCATTGATTGAAAAGATTTTCTTTATTTTTAGTTGGATTATTTGTTGTGTATGCTCTTCTCTTGCATCCTTGGATGATCTTGATAATAAAAGCAACTCTTAATCCTCTTTTAAATAATGTGATTTTCTTGGAGAACTATTAACAGCTTGAGTACGTGGACCTAAAAACACTTGTCAAAGAAAGGAGGAATCAAAAGCGAAATCAAAAACTACTAATATAGTTGTTATATAGGTTATCAAAAGGTGTTCAAGCAAACCAAACCTAATTAAACAAGATAAAAAGAAAATATATTCAAAACATTGTATTGCAGGTTTCGGAAAAGGGTGCGTCCCTCTACGCTCAACTGGAACATAACCCCTTTGGCATAATGCCTTGAGCTACAACAATGGGGGTGGTTCAGGAACCCCAAAGTAGTCAACACAAGAGGGAACCTTGTTGACAAAATGGGAAGTGCTCCGCACTACCTACTTGACTAGTGATTCCTTTGTGAGATAGTGTTATAGGTTGTCTGTTGTGGCGACCCCAAAGTGATAGTACATGTAGATGCACTAGTTGCCTCACATGTTCTTGAAGGGGGTAAAGTAAAGCCGAGATAGTCCCAAACTAGTCGGTGTGACTTTCTAGGTAAATTGCACTCACTGTGGCAACTTTGTAACACCTAGGGTGAGAGAACCACCTAGGAGAATATACTTTGGCCAGAGCCCACTTTTAACATTTTAAAACGGTGTTGAGTTGTGAACCTTCTTTTTGAGAAACGTGTGACGTATTACTTTTACCTAGTTTTTACTTGCCTTAGGCGAGGCGAAACTCTATCGGAGTGAGGCTAGCATTTTTCATCATTTTTATTGATTTATTTCCTTCATATTATTTTGACACTTTGTTGATCAAAGAGGTGTGATTACCTTTGTGTTTCCATTTGACTTGTTTCTCTCACTTTTATGTCTATTTACGCCCATCCATGTTTGTGGTGGGTTAGTTAAACGTCTAAAGTGAACGGAGGTGTTTTCACGTCATATGGTAGCCATTGTGATCTTGATACCCACGTCAATATCGTCATTGTAGTTAGGCGTGGTTCATCACCACAGAACTTCTATAGAGGATTTAGCTTGTTTGTCTCGTATCATTACACTTTCGATATTTACGTCTTGTTTCTTGTAAACTCAACATAAATACCTATATTATGCTGATTACTGTTGCACACATTCTTAACTATTCTAGCTATACTTTGAACTTTTTGTTTAGTTTTATTATTACCTTGATTTCAAAAGGTGCTAAGCACTACCATTTGTGCGTGTTATATCAATAACACCTCGATATCAATACTTCACTTTCTTATGCAAAGCGGGTTAACATATCTTGGTGATATTGTTGTGTCATTCGCAAATCGTAATTGGCGATTTTGAGATATAGGTCTTAATCGACTTGAGCTTTCTCATAGTATCTCTTGATTAGGAGATTGCATTTAACTTCATGTATTTACTTACGTTTTGTTCATTCCTTTGAACTTTGCATAAGTGGAGACATCTTGTTAATCATCGGCATCACAAATTTCTTTGAAACATAGTCTAAGAAGTACTTCATTTGATTAAGTTTTGGTACCAAACAATTGTTTCATTGGTGACTTTATCACTCTATCACATTGGTATTCTCACACTATTAATTTACTCTTAACACGTACATCTTGTGTTTCACTTAGGGGTAGTCATTGAATTTTGAACAAATCTACAACTTACCTTAGTGAAACTTATCATGAAAACATGGCTCCCAAGACGCATCTAGGGTTAAAGAAACAAACATATGAGGAACAACAGGCACAAGCTTGGGAAACCTCTAATAGACAAGGGTCAAACCCATTTATCGAACACGATCTAGGACCACTATTTTCTGCAGAAAAGGAAATAGAAGAAATGGTCGACCATAGTGGAAATGAATTAGAGTCACCACACACGGACTTTGATTTTGACCCTACTCTACTAGATGAATTTCTTCTTAGAAACAAAGATAGAGTGTTGGCTCGGGTCATCGAATTAGGGGCCAAATTGCCCATCGAGAAGGAACCAATACTACAAACAAATGACACTACTAAGGAAGAACACCCCTTATCAATATGGAAGATATTTTAACAGGCAGGCATGCTTCCACTTCTTACGTAGAAAATGATAAAGTGGTAGGGCATAGAATACCCCTCCTCAAAGTGCCACGAAGAAACAAAATAGAACTTGAGACAGAAGAAGAACCTCCATAGTACGAAGAGGAGGAACCTTTAGAAGAAGAGGCTATAAACCAAGCCACAATCCAACAACAAATCAGTAACCTAAGCTAAAAAATTGCTTTGCTTACTTCCCATGTACAGAAATATGCAAACAGGAACATTCAAAAGGTAAGGCCTAAGGTTAAGATCAACGAACTCCATCGAGAAAAACAAGGAGAAGAAGACATAGGGTACCATCGTGTTTACATCCCTACTTCTCCCACTAAAGAACAATTGCTCGCATAGGAAGTGCAGTCTATGAAAGTGATGCTTGCAAGCTTATAAGAGAGCAATATAGGGAGCATCAGGAAATATCAATATGAAGAGTTGTGCCCCTATCCTTTTGACAAAACAATGACCCTTCAACCCTTTCCAAAGAAATTTGATATGCCAAAGTTTGACAAATACAAAGGAAAGGGAGACCCAAGAGATCATGTTAAATATTTTTACATGGCATGTCAAGAGGTGTCTTATAGTGATAATTACCTTATCAGACTTTTTCCCAAGAGTCTTGGAGGTCAAGCATTGGAATGGTTTACACACTTACCACGGGGATCAATTTCCACCTGGCCAGAATTAGCAGAAAGATTCATGCGTCACTTCTCGTATAACATAGAGAGTGACGTCACCATGGCAGACTTGTGTGGCACCAAACAACACCCAAATGAGACCTTTGCTAGCTTCCTCCAATGATGGAGAGGATAGAAAGTTGCTTCCTTGTGCTTTCCTGAAAAGCGGTGGTTAGTATCTTCATTCCCAATCTCAACCCAGATATCGCCTTCCACCTCCAAATGCATTGTGTCCATACTTTTAAGGAGGTTATTGAGAAAGGGATTTAGATAGAAAAGGCTCTCATTGCTAAAGGCACCCTTAAAAACCAATCTAAAAACAACCAAAGTGTCAAACCCACGGAAAATCCCAAGATCTTCAACAAAAACAAAAACGTGGTGGGAGACGGAATCATTGATTCCAAACGCGTTCAAATGGTCCAAACTGGTCAACCTTTTAAACTAACCAAGGGCCCAATTCAACCACCACCAAAACGAAGAACATTCACCTCTCTCAATGAACCATTTTCAGTCATACTAAAATAGTTGGATGCGGCCCACATGATGACCTATCCTACAACACAACCATTTGATGACAATGCTCCCAAACCTTCATGGTATAAGGAGCATGAATATTGTGAAATGCATCACGTTAAAGGTCATAAAATAGACAAATGTTTGTGAATTTGCCACCATATTCAAAACCTAATGAGAAAATGGGGATTTATAAGGAACAATTCCCCAAGCATGATAAGTTGGAAAAGGCAAAACCGGATCAGGGAGAGTCATCCCAAACCTATAAAGCCATGAATTACTTGTATACCAAGAGAGATAACAATCATTACGATTCACTTATCAGATGTATTCACTCCCCTGCTGACCGTGTCAACACTATCCAAATTAAGGGAAAGGACGTGTTGCGGTATGCAAGGTGCACCCACCTCATAATTTTGGACCCCTCTTCGTCAACCCTACATACTAGTAAGTATAACCTTTTAGAACAACTTGAGAAGACGTCCACTAAGATTTTGATCTTAGACCTTCTCAATATTTCCAATGTGCATAAGGACATCCTGTATCAAACTCTTCAGGGGTCGGGAGTGCCTTTAGAAGTTGATCCTGCACACCTTCAAGTGGGTGGCAACCATTGCCCCAAGTGAGCATCTTACTTTCAACCATAGGGAGATCCCTACCATGAATCCTACACATAATCTTCCCTTGTACATCAAGGTAGTTATCACCCACAGGAAAATCAAATGGGTGCTTGTGGATAATGGATCGGGATTGAACATCTGCACACTTAAGTTGGTAAAACAATTGGGACATACGGAGGAAGATCTTGAGTCCCATATTATTACTATCACCGCATACGACAACACGAAAGAGAATCGGTAGGGACCATTACACTTTGCCCATGGAGATGGGCCCCACTTGTCATCGAGATAAATTTTCACATCCTAGACTTGGAACTTCCATATAATATGCTTCTCTAGGCCGACCATGGATTCATGCCATGCAGCCGTGCCATCAACATTTCATCAATGCATCAAGTTGGAGCAAGAGGGACATACGATCACAATACCAAGAGATTGAGCCCTTTGCTCATTGTATAGCTCTCGATAGCTTTACGAAAGGGTACATATGCATGTCCCTCCACGAGATATAGTTATTCCTCTTCGATCTGAGGCTATGGAATCCCACATGGATTTGGATTCACTTAGTTCTTGTGCTCATGGGCGTCTACTTCAACCTTTCCATTTAATTCATGGGAGATGAAAATTACTGGAATATGGCTACGGGGAGTATAACGTACAATAAACAATCCCGGTGTCGGATCTCTCTTTGTCACCCAAGACTAGAGGTCGACCCAACTACCACTTTAAGAGACCTAGAGAGGAACACACTACTATTAGGTCGTTCCTTCCAGGAGGATTGTTAGGCGAGGAAAAATTACTTGATCCACCTACTACTTGGGTCCCCGAGGACACTCAGCCATCTTGTTATCAAACCCCGAATATGAAAAATCTAGCATAATGATGTACTCCATGGGCTCAAAGGCCTAGGATGTGGGAGGAATGAACAAGGAAAAGAGAACCAGTCCCTCTTCCACATTTCAAAATAGAAATATATGGCATTGGGATTAGCCCTTATAGAGCACACCCCAATGATCAAGATGTGACTTGTTACGAGCATGAGGATAGCTCCGAGTACCTGACAACGATACGAATTCCCATTGTAGCCTATATGAGGATCTAGGCTCCACGAACCTTTTCATGAACAATGTTGTCCTCGACCATAACCCCCCACTGAACCAGCCCTTGACCTTGTGTACCCTTCCCTTGTTGAATGGGACCAAAAACATCACGTGCCACTAGATTTATTCAAGAACACGAGGCTATTGCAGAGTTCATGGGCATAAGGAATACAATTCCCATTGGAGATCATAAGAAGGGTTTCTTTATTGACTTAGACACCTACGCCTACTTTGGCGAGGAGGTGAACTGTGGTCGGGAAAATTTAAAGAAAAGTGAGGGCAAGAGTTCTAAAGAAAAGCCTCAAGAAAATCGAAGTCCAGTCACACCAGTGAAAACCTCTTTGAGGCACCGTGACAAACAAATAAGAAAATCAAAGGACAAAAAAAGTGACCACGCCAAGGATGAAAATCTCGTAGAGACATCCTTGGATGAAGATCTCAACCTACCTCCCGATCCTATGCGTATGGAGGATTTATCAAAATTGTTAGTTGAAGAAACCATTGATGTCAATATTGCTTCCAAAAAGATCCCAAGATAGTAAAATTGGGAGCATCACTCTCGGCTAGAGAACAAAAGACATTCACTATGCTACTACGAGAGTTTATTGATGTGTTCACATGGTCTTACAAAGACATGCTCGGCTTAGATCCAACTTTGGTCGTGCACAACCTAGTTGTGCACACAGATGCTAAGCCTATCAAATAGAAGCTCCAAAAGATGCACCCAAGAGTGGCCTTGTTGGTTAAAGAAGAGTTAGAAAGGTTGCTTGCAGCAGGATTCATCAAGCCAATTGATTATTCTGAATGGATATCGAACATTGTTCCTGTCTAGAAGAAACCTATCGGTATCCGAATCTACACAGATTTTAGGGACATCAATAAAGCTTGCCCTAAAGATGAATTTTCATTGCCCAACATTGACATGATTGTTGACTCAACCGCAGGGTACGAAATGCTATCACTCATGGATGGCTTTTCGGGTTATAATCAAATTAAGATCGCTAAGGAAGACCAACACAAAACAGATTTCACAACTCCTTGGGGCACCTTCTATTATCAGGTGATGCCATTTGGCCTTAAGAATGTAGGAGCAACTTATCAGCGGGCCATGATAGTAATCTTTCACGATATGATTCATGACATCATGGAAGACTACGTAGATGACATCCTGGGAAAGTCCAAAATAAGAGAGGATCATCCTATCATTTTACGCGTATCTTTGAACACTTGTGTGAATACAAAGTCAAGCTGAATCCAAAGAAGTGTGTCTTTGGTGTGCTATCTGGGAAACTATTAGGCTTCATTGTGTCAAGACAAGGTATTGAGGTAGACCTTGCTAAAGTGTCTGCCATCACAGAAATGCCTCCACCTGAGAATATCAAGCAACTGCATAGCTTGCAAGGGAAAATTCAAGCCATTCACCGCTTTATCTCCCAGCTTGCAGATAAATGTCACTCATTCACTCATTTTCTTAAGAAGGACGTCGCTTTCATCTGGGGACCCGAGCAACAACAAGCCTTTTCTTTACTTAAACAAGACCTGGATAATTCACCTGTCCTCATGCCTCCCACTCCAGGAGAACCACTTTTTCTCTATATTTCCACTACGTAATATGTTATTGATGCACTTTGCTCACTTCGCCAAATACGACCTTAGCCATAAAGAGAAAGCGAGTGTACTATCCGAGTCACACCTTCATCGCCTATGAACTTAATTATCCTCAGATTGAAAATGCTTACTTGGCCATTGTTTTTTGCCTTTCGAAACTTTGCCATTACCTGCTAAATACTAAGACCAAGTTCATATCCAAGGTCGACCCACTCAAGTATTTGTTTTCCAAACCCACCCTCATAGGTAGAATGGCTAATTGGATCATTCTACTTAGTGAGTTTGATATATAATTTGTCCATCAAAAATCAGTTCAAGGACAAGTACTTGCCCGACTAGGCTAAGCGGAAGCACCTTTCGCAAAGCCGAGAACCTTTGAGTCTAGATCTTCCAGGATGCATCTTTTCTCTACATTAAAGAATCTATTGTATGTCGATACATTTTGATGGATCTTTACGTTTCATGGTTCAGTGCGTGGAGTGGTCCTTATTACTCCTTGGGTGATCCTATACCACGGGCTTTCCGCTTGGCATTCCTTACAAACAACATTACAGTATGAAGCACTCATTGCGAGGGATGAAGCTGGCCATCAAGTGGAATATTCATCATGTTAAGGTTGTAGGTGATTCACGCTAATCATTAAACAAGTTAATGATGAGTATAAGGTTAAGGATGAAAAACTCGTACCTTATAAGAAGTTAGTGGAAACTCTAAAGGAGTATTTTGTGTGCATCACCTTTGAGTAGATCCCAGAGCATAGAAACGAGATCAGCGAATGCTATGGAAATGGTGGGATTTATGCTTCGTATTCTACCAGGAACAATGATATGCCATTCTTCATAGAAAACCTACGCCCCCCGCATATGACATGCCGAGAATCTTTCCCCGGCTTGTGAGGTTATTAGTCCCCATTCACCATGGTATGAACCCATTTTCACCTATCTTAAGGACAAGACATTCCCTCCCGATATCTTTCGCTCTTGAAAAGCAAAGCCCGATTTGCCGGATAGCCCGTTACACCCTTTTAGGAGGTACACTTTATCGTTGTGGCTACGATGGGAATGCATTACATTTTCCTGGATGTGACGGATTCAATCAAGGAAATTAAAGAAGTACACGAAGGAGTATGCGGAGCACATACAAATGGAATGGTCTTGGCTAAGAAACTGTTAAGAGTAGGTTACTATTGGCCCACCATGGAAACTGATTGTTGTAATTATGTTAGAAAATGTGTGCTTTGCCAAAAGTATGGAAATTTCATCCATGCTCCATCACAACCATTGCAACCAATCACTACCCCGTGGCCATTCTCCAAGTGGGGACTTGATCTAATAGGGAAGCTTACTCCTACCTCATCTGATGGTCATACACATATCATCACAGCTATAGAATACTTTACAAAATGGGTGGAGGTTGTCCCTTTAACCTATGTCACAGGAGCATAGATTTCTAAATTCATCATGAATCACATTATTTACCGATATGGTATCCCTGTAGCCATTGTCACAGATAATGGGAAGTCATTTAAAAACAAAACTATGAAAGGTCTTTGCCAATGGTTCCAAATCAGATTGAAATGGTCCATGCCATATTATCCTCAGGGTAATGGATAAGCTGAGGCAACAAACAAGACTTCGGTAAGAATAATGGAGAAGATGGTTAGCAAAACCGGTTGAAACTAGCACCTACAAATCCACCTAGCCCTACTAAACATTATTTTGGCCTACAAACATCAATTCACACTCCTATAGGTGTGACGCCATATTCCCTAGTGTTCAAGACAGAATCTATCATCCCTTTAGAGATTGAAATCCCATCCCTGTGAATTTCTCTTGGGACTATTTGGATAAGGATGAAGATTATCGAGTGGCAAGATTGGCTGAGTTAGAGCTCCTAGATGAGAGGCGCATTCGTGCTCTTAATCACCTGAAGGTATATCAACACAGAATCTCCCACAACTACAACAAGAGAATCATCCCTCATCAGTTTGAGGTGGGTGATTTATTTATGAAGGAGAACCAGTTCAACACCAAGCAAAGTGAGAAAAGAAGGGAAGTTCGAACCACACCGGTTGGTTAGGACCCTATGTCATAGTTGCCAATCAAACACCGGCATACAAACTAGCTCACCCCAATGGTGATGAGCTCCGAGAGCCAATGAACACCATGCATCTTAAGAAGTTCTATGCTTGAACATGGCACAAAAATAATAAAAAAATACAAAAACATCAAAAAAAAAATCAAAAAAAGAAAAAGAGAAAACAGGTCATCCACTAGTGAAAACCACGCAATTGTGGCACTTTGGACAAGTCCTTGGGTGAAAAACGGTTTCCGTCACCTCGGGAGGATTCATTTTTCACAAGAATTCTGTATTAGAGGGTAGTTGTCTTTGGCACGGACTGGTTACGCTTCGAGTTTCCTTGTGCACACCATCTTTCCAGCCTTGATTCGGCTTTGCCTTCTTCTATTCGTCTGTGAGGACATGGTCTTTCGTTATTTCCCATCTTACGCTGGGGGCAACTCAACGACTTCACCTTCTTGTTCATAAGCGTGTGGCTTCTTCCCTTGTATATTCCCCACCTAACAGGGGCATCCATGCTTTCTTGGTTACTGCACATAGCTTTGGAAAAACTGTTAAAACCACAAAAATAATAGAACATTATTTTGAGAAAACACAAAAACAATAGAAAATTGTTTTACAAAACACAAAAATTGTTTCACAATATAAAATTGTTTCACAAAACCTAAACAATAGAAAATCGGTTTATGAAAACATATCTTACAAAAACATTTACTTGCATTGTCTTGTTTTCTTGTTTTGCTTGTTGCTTGTATAGTGTTTTCGTGTTTGCTTTTAATTTGTTTGTTACTTGGGTGTACTTTGTCATAGTTCATTTTTTCTTGCTTAGATTAGATTCATTCTTGCTTGTGCATATTACGGTGTATCTCGACATGTTAGTGAACCTTGGAAAATCATGATGTCTTGTGTTATTTTATTATGTTCTTTCTTAAACATTTGGTTATGTTTATTCTTGTTAATAAGACATGGTGAATCATAGTGTATTGCATTAATTGCTGGTGTTCTTTATTAGCATTTGGTTGTGTTTCTTTCATGTGCTATGTTTTGTTATCATTCACATCATGTTACCATCATTATCATTACATCTAACATCATCTATACATCATATATAAACAAAAATGCTAAGTTTTACATCATGCATGTATGCTAAGCTAATCATCACATATCGTATCATCAATGGGGCAAGAAGGGTTGTGCATAATCAAAAATCTATTCCCCCTACACCAATATCATCATATGATCCCGATCCATATACATCAAAATAACACTTGGAAACAACATTTGATATTGTCTACGGATCTATCATCTCTGATCTACAAAGACATGCCTCAAACGATCACGTGCGATCACCATCTCTCCTGAGTGTCAAAGCCTCACGGTAAGTTTTCTAAACTGAGCAGTTAAAATGAACTGATTGTGATGTTTTTACCCCGGGGTATATTAACCTGTTTTTCACGATCGGATGGCCAGAGGACACCGTTTAGCTCACCATTTTCTCCTCTGTTTGCTGTGGAATAATTATTTTTAATTAAATAATTATTTTTCTCTTATTTTTCACCGTATTGGGGCATTTTTTGTCCAATACCCCTTTCTTCTCCCTCGGAAAATTTTATTGCTCCCTAGGGAATTTTTATTCTTCTTCACACCCTCATAAATAATTATTTTTCAAATAATTATTTTTTCTTAATTTTTCCACTAAACAAGGACATTATTTGTCATTTGTTTCTCTTTTCTTCCATCTAGGGAACTTTAGTTACCCTAGGCCCTTATTTTTATTCTTCTCCTTTCTTTTATTGTTTATCACGGTTGAGAAAGCCAAAACAATACGGACATTTACTATATAAAAAAATCCAAAAACAAGGCAAAATTTTTCAAAAAAATCCTAAAAAGTAAAACACCCTAAAAATGGTAACTTGCTTCTTATGGCTGAAACTTGTATCTTGCGCATGGTATTTTCTCCATATCCCGTTGGTTTGTCTCACATCCTCCCCGATTAATATGACTCATGGATCACCGGATTCACAACCATTCACAAAAAGCTAGCTACTTTTTGCTTCATCTATACTACTGGAGCACTTTTGGTTGCACTCTTTGTTTTCGTTGTGCCTGAAACACTTTTCATGGACCCGTGTCCATTTTACATTTCCCCTTGCATGTATCATTGTTTTGGGAATCATTTTTAACCCTTGTTGTTAATCATGAACTTGTGGATCTCTCGCCCGATAACAAAACATTTGTACAACTTGTCTTGACCGTTGTTGGGTTGGATATGTGCGTTCGTACTTGTTTTCCCTGTTAGATGAGCTTGTTTCCTTCTCATATTGCATTACATTTTTGTATGTTGCATGGAGTTGGTATTTTCAGCAATGGAAAATTGTTCGTATTATGGCTTTTCATGTCATTCTACCTTTGTCGTATGCTTATATTTTTCATAAGGACCGATGACGTAGTTCCTATGGCAATATGATGACATCCAAATTGTTTCAAACAAATACGTGGCTAGAGGCTAAGCTCTTCTCCCCCCTCATCCATATTTCTTCTACACCACTTCCCTTTCACCCCTAATTCTCCCTCTCATTGAGGCATCCTGCCTCGTCCCCCTTCTTCTGCCTATATCTCACCTTTTTCGATCGTCGATCAACTTCTTCCATCACCCCATCGACACTTGAGGGGGCATCTCTCCCTCCTACTAATTTTTCTTCTATCCCTTCAAAATCTCTTTTGTCTACTATCTTTGAAGTGGCATTACTTACGCCACCCCAAAGAGGGGCAAATGCGAGAAACCTATAATTATGCCCAAGTAATTTAAATACTTAAATTGCGCTAATTATCCCCTTTCTCACAAATCAATGACATATCATCAAAAGCACTCATTTTCCCTCATATCATCATTAATTAATTACACTAAGATAATTAATTAAGTTTCCTATCTAACAAATACCCTAATTAATGACCTTCCATTAATAAATCACCCCTTCTACCTAGACTAATTAATTAGCTTTCCCTTCCATTTAACCAATAAATCAATATTTAATTGATTTAATCCCCTTATAATAGCCTAAATCGTACTAATATTCCTCTAATTATCTTCTATAAGCTTACATCTACCTATTAGTTAATCACCTTTGATTAATTAAAACACCCCCCAACTCCCATGACTTGCTAAGCATAAATTAAACCCTTCTAAAGTAAGGTTACCTTTAATAAAGCAACCTTATCCATTCCTAATCATGTTTTACCTTTATCCCACATTCATGAGAATGTGTTGAATCCTTTATCCTTTGGGCTATATAAAGAGCCCTCCACCTACCTTTTTACTTACACCTAAACTTTCTAAGAGAGTGAATGCAAAGCATATAGCAAAGACTAAGAGCTTGCCTTTGCCCTTTTGAGAGTTCATCATCTTGAAGATTTAAGCCTCTTTCTTAAGTGCTTAGGTCATATGGGAGGTGTCAAAGGGGTCTTATAGCCCAACTTTGATATTCCCTCATTCCTAGGTTACTTGGCATACTAAGGACAACTATTTTGATAGCCATGGAGCTTACTTAGGTCCATTCATTTATTTGTTGTTAGAGAATAGAGGAGTTTAGATATTTAGCATTGTTAGTTTCAAAGTTTGTATTGATGAATGCTAGCATCTAACCCTTGTTTAATTCTTATCTTGATGGTGTTTAGTTTGTTCAATTCTTGCTAAGTTAAGGCTATTTAGGTGTTAGTCTTTACTTATATTAGCATTATTTTAAAAATCAACACATGCACACAAATGGTATAGGAATTTAAGTGCAAGCTGGTAAGGCATTAAAAGAATATTGTCATAGTCACGTTGTTGCAGAGGAGGCCACCCATGACGACATAACGAAGGCCTTTTTGAGAAAAGTACATTGTCCATTACGTGTGAGGTCGGGAGGTAAGATAGAATGAAGAAAGAGTAGTTAAGCCACGTAAGAGAGGCCACCCGCTTATACGAATGAGGTCCCAGAAAGGTGTGTTTAGTAGAGGTGGTTCGGATGAGGCTGACATAGCAAGGTTTATAAGATAGTCTCGTGTTATGCATTTCATGGTAACAAAGATGTCAAAAATCAGCGGGTGAAGCGGTATTTTTATGGTGAAGCAAGGTAGGCCATATGGTATCCACAAATTTATTTGTGGATCACGAAATAGTTTCAATTTTTCGGGTATAAAGGTAATAAAAGGTGGTCAACATGATGCCAACGTAATGTTTGTACTCTTTGAAGTATTTCATTATGACACTAGATAAACACCATTGACATGGTTTACTGACCAGTTGAGAATCACCAAAGATATTAATGGACTTAACATCTAAGGCATAGGTAGTCATGAGACCCAATACGAGCGCTTCGTACTCGGTGATGTTGTTAGTGCACTCAAAGTCAAGTTTGAATGATAAATTCATGGGTTAAGCATCCAGAGGAATGAGGATAATGCCCCACCCCCACGCTTGACATTTGGAATGTCAAAAGAATAAGGTCATTTGGTAAGGTTCTTCATCCAAAGAGAGGGTAGCTTAGAATAGATTCATCCGGGAAAATCGAGTAAAGCTGAAGGTTAATTTCTAGAAAGAGGGCATCGGCGAGTCGGTCAGCCGATGGCCTAGCCATTAATAGATTTCTAGATGGATGAATTCGAGGTCTGGTAGCTAAGAAGCATGAGCCAACATGCAGCCGTTGATTTTGACAAGGTTTGGCATACATGAAGTGTAAGGGTTAAAGTGTTGGTCACAACATAGGTTTTGTGGTTCGAGTAGGTAATGGCGAGTTTGGTAGCAACAAAAATAAGGCTAAGAAAAGTTTTTTTCGTAGGATGGGTGTATCAAGTTTCGTAGTCCGAGAAGAGTACGGCTTATGTAATAAACCACTTACTCCTATGTTGTTCATCACGATGAGCGAGCATGGCCCCTAAAGAGTGATTATTCGCATAGATGTATAAGTAGAAGGGTTGGTCATCTTTAGGTGGAATGAGTACTTCAGTAGTGTTGGAGAAGGTATTATTTTAAGGCCTAAAAGCTTTGTGTAGTCATCATCCCATTTAAAGGAGACATCCTTTTAAGGAGGTGATGAAATGGTTTGAATGGTCAAAAGTTGGGAAATAAACAAAGAATAGATTGCAACTTACTTGCCTTACAAACTACAAAGTTTCATAAGATTAGTGGGCGGAGGCATTTTGAGAATGGCCTTGACTTTATCAAATAGGTCAACCTCTATACCACGTAAGGAAATGATAAATCCCGTGAGCTTTCCCAAGAGAACCATGAAGACACATTTCTTAGGTTGAAGGTGAACACAATACTTGATGAGGCGATCGAAGATGGTTTTAGAGCAGTGAGATGTTCGGAAGCAATGTTTGGATTTTGCGAAAGAGATCATCTACGTAATCTTAATGCAATATATGGTGCATGATGTCATGGAAAATGTAAGTCATAGCCCACTGGTAATGTGCACCAAATTTTTAAGACCGAAGGCATGACTCGATAGCGAAGTTCCCCCGAAGGGGTGATGAATGTGGTTTTTGTTGATCCTACGAGGTGGTGAGAAAGATTTGGTTATAACCCTGAGAAGCCATCCATAAGTGATAGCATCTAATGGCCAGCGGTAAGGTCAACCAAAGTCGGTCAATACCAAGTAAGGAAAATCATCTTTTGGCAAGTGAGATTGAGGTCACGAGTAAATCTATGGTGCAAATGTGAAGTCCCCCATTCTCCTTAAGTTGATAGAGCGAAAATGTTAGAAATCCATTAGGGGTAATCGATGGGTAAGATGAAGGAAACGAAAGAAGAAGGCATTGAGTTCTTCTTTGACCGAAGAGCAATGCGAGGTGTATTTTCTCAACTTTTTATTTTATGGGTTTGGCATTGGAATGGTCATGATATTGTGGACCATGATAGTGGGATCAATACCGAGGAAGCATGTCCAACGTAAGACCAAAGAAATCATGGTTGTGATATTTAGAAAAGAGGTGTGGTCTTCCTTGTTTAGCAACATCGAAAGATTGGCCAATTTTGAGAATGTGGGGGTCATCTTGAGTGTGGATGTTGACTTCATATTCGATTCATTCAACATTTTTTACGTCTCCGTGATGGTAACCGATGAATGTAAGAGTCTTCCGCACTCAAGGTAGGTGAGTATTGACTCATCATCCCGACATTAAACGACATTAATAGAAGGAGTATCATCCTCAATCATGTCAGGATATAAGAAAGGAAGAGAAGAGGGAGCCTCACCATCACGGTGATAAGTTAGAGGTCCCAAGGAAATGGTGTTTATGAAAAAAAAAAATTAGGAGGGATAGATTTGGGATCCATCGACTCTGGCGTAGGTTAAGTTGGTGAAGGTGGAGGCAGTGAAGAAGGTGGAGATGGGTCATATCGTCTCAATGAGTTCAATGCGGGGATTTTGGTAGGTGGTTTGGTAAAGCTGATTCCACTATAACCATTGTGTTTATGCGTGGTACATGAAATAATGGTGTGACAGGTGATGCTCATAAAAGCCAAATCCGAAACCCTTCCAGCACATCGGTGTAGGAAAGTGTGACTAAAGCGGTGATTGAGTAAGTGATTGAGAGATTAGGATAGAAAAGGGGCAGGTTTTACGATGGTGGTTCAGTGTATAGGTGGAAGTGTTGAGTGCCTATAGGTAAGATGGGTGCAAGGTGAGGAGGACCATAAAGGAGGCTGATCCGCCTATGTGCATGATCATAGTCGAGGATGTTTGTTAAAGTTCCCATACTCTTGTGGAGTAAGGAACATATTAATGTTGTATAGGTGAAATACTCCCCATAGTGAGGCATTGAAAATCACCCTCCAAGGGATCGGTGGTTGATATATTGGTAGTTGGAATGGAGATAGTATTAGAATTTGGATCGCAGGAGGTATCGATTTGGTTAGGAAGATGATGCTGACTGGGTGGAAGCCACATGGAGAGTCGGTGGGAGTATGGAGGATTTGGGTGAAGGTGAGATAGCAAAGTGAATTGGTGGAGTGGAGGTGTGGGTGAAGAAGAGGAAGCATGATCAGGGAGGTAGATGCCTTAATAGATGCAAAGGACATCATTAGGTCGGTAAAGTATGTTACAAGTTTTGAAAGGTGATGGGTCAGAATTTGGAATGGTATAGGTGTCCTTCATGATCAAAATTTACACATCGGATGCAAAGTAGAAGGAACAAAGCCCATGACACAAATCCAAGGTCTACCAAGCAATAGGTTATATTGAAACTCCCACTTACAGACATAAAATAACTCTAGAACAATCTTTGGGACCCACACGAACGTGGAGGATGATAGTGCTTGAAAGTGTAGAAGTGATAACATCATTGAATGGCGAAACATGATGGGATGTTTATGCATGTAGTTGTGGGTATGTGCATTTTTTTCGAATGCGTGAGAGGAGATGAAGTTAATATCTAGTATCTCATCCCAATCATAACTTTGTTGTACGCGTATATTATTGATATGGATGGAGATGAAAAGAGCAGGATTTGGGTCAATACTGGTTTGGTGTGGTGCGATATCTTCATCCGAGAAAAAGTGCTGCACAAAAATTTGGTGAGCATGTGGAGATGTAGAGGTAGGTGGTAATTTGGAGAGAGGATGACATGATGAGGTGTGATGATAAAAGCTACAAGTGTGGGGTCATTGGGTAAAATCTAATAGATCAATGGCCTCCATGAGGGCTCTGAATGGGACTCGAGGTTTAGGATGAGATCGTATAAGGACATTTTGAGGAGAGGATTGGGCGTAATTGTTTGACTATCGCATGGTGTGTAACCCCATTAGAAAAGATACGTGCCGGACCACGGATAGTGACTTTAGGTGTGGGTGATCGTATGTTGGAGTGCAGGGGTTGGTTGGTGGGTCGGTTACTTTGTCTTTCACTTTGTCTTTCGTACCAGGGTAAAGAATGTGAACCATGTTGATTTGAGGCAAAGAGGTGGATGGAGTGTAGGTTACCATGAAAGGTATAACCCACAGGAAGGGTACATTAGCCAAGAGGTGGGTAAGAACAATGTGATGAGCTAGTCACACGGCATTTAGGAGGGAAGTTTAGTGAGTCTCTCGGATGCGGACCATATTGATTTAAAATTTTGAAGGGATGGATAAAAGGTTGCGGGGGTGAAGATGGAGGTTGTGGTAAGAGGTGTGGGAGGAAGATTGGAGGAGATTGGTGGAGGTGAAATAGGTTCCTCATCCAGGAGGTCATCATCATCAAAATTGGGGTCAAGAGGAAACATAATGGAATGAAGGTGGATTTTAAAGCCTTATAGTTCTCAACATCATGTCCCGGCACATGATGGTAAGTGTAATTTTTATCATCAAACCCTTTTGGTTTAGGTTTGAGAGGATCAGTAAGGTCTAAGAGGTGGTAGTGTGATGACAAAGCATTGAGAAGAGGTTAAGATTTTGGATAGTCCCGCATACAATCCTACAAAGGTCAAGCAATGTGAAAGTCCTGAAAGTGGCTGAATATATAAATGGTCCTTGCAAGAGGGGGAGTGTGGTGATACTTGAGGTGGCGTGGTCTTAGGTTTGGTTGTATCTTCTTGGGTAGTGGAGGTGATGAACCGAAATTGGAGTAGTAGATTTAACAACCTTACGTAGGGAAATTAATGGGTTCTTCAATTTTAGTGTTTTTCATCGGGTCAGAGGTGCATGGGTACTGAGATGTAGATGGAAAAGTAGATGGTGGAAGAGGAAAAGTGACCCACGGGGACAAGGTACTGTCGGGCGGTGGTAGGTGTTGGTCGGGAGGTTTAGGAGTAGGCGCGGAAACGGAAAGAAGTGTCATGTTAAGTAGTGAAGGAAGTATAGAAGGTAATGGTGGTAGAGGAGTAAAGAAGTTATAGGATGGTAATGAGGAGGTTGTGTGGGGCTCTTGGGTATAGCTACGAGGTTCATGAAGGTGAAATGGGTTGTTGAGTTATAGGTTTACCCTTGGAGGGGTTTTGTTAAGGTCAAGGGGTGAGGTCCTAGGATGGATGGTAAGGTGAAGGTGAATATAAGGTGTGGTAGGTGAGTATGTGTATGTAGGAAGGTTGGGTTTTTGTTTAGGGGCCACGTTATAGGTGCAGTAGGTATATTGGGAAGATGTGCCAAGTCTAATTTGATGGGTGGATGGGAAAGGTTTGATGTCGATGACCCCTAAAGTGCTAGTGGTTTAGATATAATAGATTTAGGATGTTGGAACATGTTAGATGCAAGTAGAGGGCTATGGGTATGAGACGTCTAGGTTGAGATGTATCAGAGTGTTATGTTCATGTGTGGTTTGGGTTGGTTGGAACACCTTTGGATAAATAGTGGAAGTGTTAGTGAGAGATGATTGCATTTGGGTTGAGATCGGGGTAAGACACCCCAGTGAGGCCTCGATCAACATAATCAAGTGATCGACCAAATGTGAAATGAATCGTGTCGTAGAAGATGAGATGTGGAGTGAGTGGTGACTATTCCCATAAAATGTGTTTTAGAAATAGGAATTCACTAGTTTCCAGCTTTTATGGGGTAAGAGAGCCAAAAGTAGGTCAGCCAGGATCTTGGGTGGCTGATGGAGAATGGTCACCTAGTGGTAATGGCATATCTAGTGGATCTGGTCGAATAAGTGAAGGAGATAATGGAGTTCTCCTCAGTGGGTGGAGGTAAAATTGGTGATGGCTCACTAGGTGGAGAAGCCGAAGGTGAAATGGTTTTGGGTGTTAATGAGATATGCCTCTCCAAGTGCATGGGGGAGATGAAGGGCCTTCCTACATGGGTGGAGGAATGGATGAAGTAGGTTCTTTTCAGTAGGTAGAGGATTTTGGGCTAAAATTTCCTTTGATGGAGCGGAAAGGAGATAAATGGGAATAAACCGGTAAGTTAGTGAAGATAGCATGTACCTCGCGTGTATTAATGTCATTGTTTGAGGCATCACCGATTTGATCATTAGATGGGGAATGGTTTCTTCAATATGTGAAGGTTTTGGTTGGCGGTGCATTTGGGTTATCCAAGGATTAACTTGCCGCTCTCGAGCATTCCTGGAACAATATTTTTAAATCTGATACAATTTCTATCATTATGACCATTTACATGGTGATAATTCATGATGAGTCATTTTATTTTTGTACCACACTGTGCATGGGTATGCGAGAGGATCGAAACCAATGTATGTGGTTTGATAGGAGGAAGGGTGATGGCCCCAGCTTTAATAAGCTTTTCTAAAATCGGATGAATAAGGTTCCCAACGTAGGTGTATTTCTTTTGTTCACGTTTAAATCAAAAGTGCGGAAAGGTGAAAGATTAGATGAAGGTTTAGTGTGATTGGATGGAGCGAGGGGTTGGCCTTGGAGGCGACCTTAAGTACCACTTACGTTGCGGTTCCCTTGGCTTTTGAATAATTCATTATGAAGTTTCGAGGACGAAGAAGAATCATTTGACTTGAACGAGGAGTTATTGTTTTGTAATTGGATCTTCTTCTCTTTGATGGCACGAATCTCTAGTTTTCACATGCCATAGATGAAAAAAAGCCTCATCGAATGTTCGGAAGGTTTACACTCGCAAGGTAGGTGAAATATGTCTAGCAGCATAGGCTCATCGAAGATCTCTAAGAGTTCGGTTTGTGGTAATTGGAAAGTGAGTTGGTTAATCAGGATATGCCAACGAGTGACAAAATATGCGATAGATTCATGTCGTCATATTGATGCGTGGAATAGAGATCGGTCATGGTAACCTTCTTGATGACATTAATCGAGAAGTGATCTAAGAAGGCTACATTTGGATACTTGATTGAATGAGAAGATGGAATTTCTAGGTGATCCACTATACCAATCTAATGCATGACCAGTTAGGGACATGAGGAAAGGTTTGCCCAAAAGCAATATGCATCATCATCGGCAATAAGGTAGCTCCCATGTTTGAAAGACCTTAAAATGTTGTTGTGGGTCCTCACTTGTCTATTGAAGTGGTTAAATTTAGGCATCTCCTAATGTATGGGATATGGAAAATGGTAATGGATGGGTGAATAAGAGCTCATTACAAATCTCGTTGTAGGTGAAGAGAATTACGCATGAGCCGAAGCACCAATGCCTCCAATTGATGGTATGCAGATCTTGTCCATCATCAATTTGATAAATTCATTGTTAGGTTGTGAATATTGGGTTCCTCTTATAGCGTAAATGAAGTGGTTGTTGGACATATGAAGAGGTGCGACATTCCATTATATGGTGATGTCGAATAAGGAGGTTGGAATTGAGGGAGTTGACACAGGGGGTATATACCTAGATTGAATGATAGATGAAGCTTGAGGGAAGTGGGCGGTAGTAGGTATATGAAGGTGGAACCCCGTCAAGTAGTGACTCATTGGTAGAGATGGGAGGTAGAGATTGTGGAATAGAAATGAAAACGTTTTGAAATGGGGTAGTGGTAGCAGGCCACCCAAGGTGTGGTTGTGTTTCACGATAGGTATGTATAAGACAACAAGTGGATAAGAGCTATGAATGCAGGTAATGGATGAAGGTATGGTGGAGACTATGGGTGCAGCAGTAGTGGATGTGGCAGTCAAAGTTGGTATGGGGCTCACCAAACTGATGTGAAGCGATAGGGGATAAGATAGGTGAGGTAATGTAATGTGGTAGGAGTGTGGAGTGACCACGCAAGCGGCCATAAGGGACGAGAGGTAAGGATACGGGCATGTTGTACAGAAGGCAGAGGCATCTTGAGTGGAGAATGTGTGAGGTAGAAGTTCAAGGCAGCGGATTGATCCGGTGAGTCATGAAAACTCCGTGTTGCCTATAGGAATGGTGATAGGTTGATTGGGATCCATGGGTGATGAAATGGAAGGTGGTGAAGGGCTAGGTGGGAGTGGTAGATGGCTAAGCATGAAATATGAGGGCACTTGCACGACTACGGGTCAACACCATGTGGATAGGAGCCCGATCTAGCAAGTGGCGTATTCTATCTTGAATGACACATAACACATTAGAGGCGGGAAATAGTCACACGAGTAAATTAGGTCAAAAAAGTGAGTTGTAAAACAACACGGGATGGCCCGATGCCGGTTAGGCAGTAAAGCGATCTTTGGCTAGGGAATCGATGTCGGTTAGGTAAAAATTGGTGCCGATTCTTATTAGAAACTAACGATCTGCACATTTGTTAAATGATAGTCACGAGGCTGACGAATTTTCAAATAGGATGATATGTGAGGTGATTTGCGTGATTGATATAATGAGGATGTGAAGAGTGGCGAGAGCCTTTAACAACCCGAGAAAGTGAAATAGATGTCTTTTGAATAGTATCTAGAAAGACTACGAGATCGTTGCCGTTAGAGGGTTAGAGAATCGAAGATGGCGGTTAAAGATAACCAAGTGGTTAGTTCTTATGAAATTGAAACAAATATGCCAAAGCGAGGTTGTGATTTAAAATTTGATGTTGAATCAAACCTCAAGTCCGAGAATGATGTAGATATGATCCGGAGGCACACTCAAACGCAGAGTCATAATGCAACGACTATGATTTGGAGTATGCGGAAAACAAAAATGAAGAACAAAAGCTCACACCTCAAAAAAATGCAAATCAAATGCAGAACATTAAGAAAACATTCCTAGAGTGCTTTATTCTATTACATTTGTTCAAGTTTATGCTATTTTTGTGGACTGACTATTATGAACAGAACAATAGAATTCTTTTTGAGTGAGGAAGGCTTCCTACAAAGAAAGAATTCTAAAGGAGTGAGGTTTTAGAAATGTTATGGCGGGAAGCGGTCAAATCTTTTCGATGGTGAATCGATCAAATCAGCAGCGAGTTGGGAGTGACTGGCAATCCTCGAAGATTAGTGTGATCATAAAGCATCAAGTGGATTTCCCGAGAAGGAATTTGTTTTAGAAATGTGTGTAAATTAAATTACGTATGCGAGTTTGGATATGACTCGAAGAAGAAGAGATGTGATTACATGGTTCGTTTTTCAACCATCAATTTGGGCATGACTTCCGAGTGTATAGGTTTCCCTCGATTAAGTGTCGCCTAATGAGCTAAATCAACGCATGCAATGCCACTTGTTTTAAACCCCAAATCGAATGTTGAAGTTTCATGACACAAAGAATGAATAGGAGAGAATATGATCTTCACTGTCAGAACAAATTAATACGTAACTTT
>CM031241.1:218626977-218766880 GCA_018340775.1 Taxus wallichiana var. yunnanensis | reverse complement strand
TAGATGTATAAGTAGAAGGGTTGGTCATCTTTAGGTGGAATGAGTACAGGTTGTTGGAGAAGGTATTATTTTAAGGCCTAAAAACTTTGTGGCGGTCGTCATCCCATTTAAAGGAGACATCCTTTTTAAGGAGGTGATGAAATGGTTTCTGATGGTCAAAGAGTTGGGAAATAAACCAGCAAATAGATTTGCAACTTGCCTTGCAAACTACAAAGTTAGTGAAGATTAGTGGGCGGAGGCATTTGAGAATGGCCTTGACTTTAGTAGGGTCAACCTCTATACCACGTAAGGAAATGATAAATCCCGGAAGAGCTTTCTGAGAGAACCATGAAACACATTTCTTAGGTTGAAGGTGAACACAATACTTGATGAGGCGATCGAAGATGGTTTTGAAACAGTGAGATGTTCGGACCAATGTTTGGATTTTGCAAGGAGATCATCCACGTAGTCTTCTAGTAAACGGTCGCAAGATGTCATGGAAAATGTAAGTCATAGCCCGATGGTAATGTGCCACCGGTGTTTTTAAGACCGAAAGGCATGACTCGATAAGCGAGCGGTTTCCCGAGGGTGATGAATGTGGTTTTTTTTTTTGTTGATCCTCCGGGGTGAGAAAGATTTGGTTATAACCCGAGAAGCCATCCATAAGTGATAGCATCTAATGGCCGGTAAGGTCAACCAACTGGTCAATACCAAGTAAAGGAAAATCATCTTTTGGGCAAGTGAGATTGAGGTCACAGAAATCAGTGCAAATGTGAAGTCCCCCTGTCACCTTAGTGATAGGAACGATGTTAGAAATCCATTAGGGGTAATCGATGGGTAAGATGAAGGAAACAGAAAGAAGGCATTGAAGTTCTTCTTTGACAAGAAGAGCAATGCGAGGGTGTATTTTTCTCAACTGTTATTTTATGGGTTTGGCATTGGGAATGGTTATGATATTGTGGACCATGATAGTGGGATCAATACGAGGAGCATGTCAACGTAAGACCAAATGAAATCATGGTTGTGATATTTAAGAAAAGAGGTGTGGTCTTCTTGTTTTAGCAACATCGAGAGATTGGCCAATTTTGAGAATGTGGGGGTCATCTTGAGTGTGGATGTTGACTTGATATTCGATTCATTCAACATTTTTTACGTCTCGAAGGTAACGACCGATGAATGTAAGAGTCTTCAGACCAAGGTAGGTGAGTATTGACTCGTCATCCACTGACATTAAACGACATTAATAGAAGGAGTATCATCCTCATTATGTCGAGGATACAAGAAAGGAAGAGAAGAGGGAGCCTCACCATCACGGTGATAAGTTAGAGGTCCAAAGGAAATGGTGTTTATGAAAAAAAAATTAGGAGGGATAGATTTGGGATCCATCGACTCGTAGGTTAAGTTGGTGAAGGTGGAGCAGGTGAAGAAGGTGGAGATGGGTCAACGTCTTCAATGAGTTCAATGCGCGGGATTTTTGGTAGGTGGTTTGGTAAAAGCCGATTCCACTATAACCATTGTGTTTATGCGTGGTACATGAAATAATGGTGTGACATGACCTTGCTCATAAAAGCCAAACCGAAACCCTCTAGGCACATTGGTGTAGGAAAGTGTGACTAAAGCGGTGATTGGTAAGTGAATGAAGGTCGGATGACAAGGGATAGGTTTCGATGGTGGTTCGGGTGTATAGGTGGAAGTGTTGAGTGCCCTATAGGTAAGATGGGTGCAAAGGTGAGGAGGACCATAAAGGAGACGCCGCCATGCATTGATCATAGTGGAGGATGTTTGTTAAAGTTCCCATACTCTTGTGGCGTAAGGAACATATTAATGTTATACAGAAATACTCCCCATAGTGAGGCATTGAAAATCACCCTCCAAGGATCGGTAGTTGATATATTGGTAGCTGGAATGGAGGAAGTATTAGAATTTGGATCGGCACAGAGGTATCATTTGGTTAGGAAGATGATGTGTGATTTGGTGGAAGCCACAAGAGCGGTGGGAGTATAAGATTTGGGGGTGAAGGTGAGGTTGCATCGGCACTGGTGGATGGGGTCATGGGTGAAGAAGAGGTAGGTAGGGAGGTAGATGCCTTAATAGGTACAAGGACATCATTAGGTCGGTAAAGCATGTTACAAGTTTTGAAAGGTGATGGGTCAGTTGGAATGGTATAGGAATGTCCTTCATGTTCAAACTTTACACATCGGTGCAAAGTAGAAGGAACATAGCCCATGACACAAATCCAGGGTCTACCAAGTAACAAATTGTATTGAAACTCCCCTTCTAAGACATAGAATAACTCTGGAACAATGCGGGGACCCACACGAACGTGGAGGATGATAGTGCCAAGTGTAGAAGTGATAACATCATTGAATGAACGCAACATGACTGGATGTTTATGCATGTAGTTGTCGGGTATGTGCATTTTTTCGAATGCGTGAGAGGAGATGAAGTTAATATTAGTGTCCGCATCAATCATAACTTTGTTGACAGACGCGTATATTATTGATATGGATGGAGATGAAAAGAGCAGGATCTGGGTCATTGGTTTGGTGGGGTGCAATTTCTTCATCTGAGAAACTGAGGGCGGAAACTTGGTGAGCAGGTGGAGGTGTTGAGGTAGGTGGTAATTTGGTGAGAGAGGTGACATGATGAGGTGTGATGATAGAAGCTACAGGTGTGGGGTCATTGGGTAAAACCTCAATAGATTGAAGGACCTCCATGAGGGCTTGACGATGTGACTCGAGGTTTGGATGAGATCGTATAAGGACATTTTGAGAGAGGATTGGTGCAATTGTTTGACTATCGCATGGTGTGTAACCCCATCAGAAACAAGATATGCCGGACCACGGATAGTGACTTTAGGTGTGGGTGCAATTGGTATGTTGGGTACGGGGTTGGTTGGTGGGTCGGTTACTTTGTCTTTCCCTTTGTCTTTCTGACTGGGTAGCAATGTGAACCATGTTGATTTGAGGCAGAGAGGTGGATGGAGTGGGGTTACCATGAAAGGTATACCAATAGGAAGGGCATTTACCAAGAGGTGGGTAAGAGCCTTCTGCGATGAGTGTCCAACACCGGCATTTAGGAGGGGGTTTAGCAATCTCTCGGATGCGGACCATATTGATTTCAAATTTTGGAGGTGGATAAAAAGGTTGCGGAGGTGAAGATGGAGGTTGTGGTATAGGTGTGGGAGGAAGATGTGGGGAAACTAGTGAAGGTGAAATAGGTTCATCATCAAGGAGGTCATCGTCATCAAAATTTGGGTCAGAAGGACATAGTGAAATGAAGGTGGATTTTAAAGCCTTACAGTCCTCAACATCATGTCCTGGCACATGATGGTAAGTGAAAATTTTTGTATCATCAAACCCTTCTGGTTTAGGTTTGAGAGGGTCGTAAGGTCTAAGAGGAGGTAGTGTGATAGCAGAGCATTCCGGGAGGTTAGCAAGGATAGTGGCATACAATCCTACCAGTGGATCACAATGCGAAGTGAAAGTGGGTTTTGATGGAAGATTAGGTAGTTGTGGTGGTAGTTGAGGTGACGCGGTCTTAGGTTTGGGTTGCACTTTCTTAGGTGGAGGTGTAGCAATAGAAGGAGTAGTAGGTTTAACTACTTCTTTGGAAATTAATGGGTTCTTCAATTTTTAGTGTTTTTTCATAGGAGAGGTGCAAGTGGAGCACGTGATGTAGATGGAAAGGTAGATGGTGGGAGAGGAAAAGTGACCCGAGGGGACAAACTAAGGGCGAGTGGTAGGTGTTGGTCGAGGTCGAGAAGTAGGCGCGAGTAAACGGGAAGAGAGAATGTCATAGGTAGTGAAGGAAGTATAGAAGGAAATGGTGGTAGAGGAGGTAAAGAGTTTACGGATGGTAATGAGAGGACGCGAGGTTCTCTTGGCAGAGCTACGAGGGTTGCGAGTGAAGGTGTCGGGAGAGTTATAGGTTTACCCTTGGAGGGAACAGATTTTGTTAAGGTTGAAGGGTGAGGTCCCGGGATGGATGGTAGAGGTGAAGGTGACAAAGGTGTGGTAGAGTGAGGTCGGTGTATGTGGCTTGGAAGGTTGGGTTTTTGTTTAGGTTGGGGGATAGGTTCAGTAGGTATATGGGAAGATGTGGCCAAGTCTAGCTTGACAGGAGGATGGGCAGGGTTTGATGTCGGTGTGACCCCTAGGGTGCTAGCAGGTTTAGATATGATAGATGATGTTGGAACACGTTAGCTAGCAAGTAGAGGGCTAGGTGTAGATGAGGACGATGCAACAAAAGATGTATCAAGAGTTATGTTCATGTGTGGTTTGGGTTGTTGAAACACCTTCGGGTAAATGGTAGAAGTGTCAGTGAGAGATGATTGCATTTGGGTTGAGACCGGGAGTAAAAGCGCCCCCAAGTGAGGTACGATCAACATAATCCAGACAGTCACCAAATGTGAAAATGGCAGCATTGTCGTAGAAGATGTAGATGTGGAGTGAGTGGTGATTCCCATAAAATGTATGGGAAATAGGAATTCACTAGTTTCAGCTTTTATGGGTAAGAGAGCCAAAAGTAGGTTGAAGGGGATCTTGGGTGGTTGATGGAGAATGGTCACCGAGTGGTAATGGCATATCTAGTGGATCTGAATAAGTGAAGGAGATAATGGGTGCTCCTCTGTGGGTGGAGGAGGTACAATTGGTGATGGCTCACTAGGTGGAGAAGCCGAAGGTGAAATGGTTTTAGTGCTAATGAGATATGCCTCTCCGAGTGCATGGGAGATGAAGGGCCTTCCTCTATGGGTGGAGGAATGGATGAAGTAGGTTCCTGTGTAGGTAGAGGATTTTGGGCTAAGATTTCCTTGATGGAGGGGAAAGGAGATAAATGGGAATAAACTGGTAAGTTAGTGAAGATAGCATGTACCTCGCGTGTATTAATGTCATTGTTTGAGGCATCACCGATTTGATCATTAGATGGGGAATGGTTTCTTCAATATGTGAAGGTTTTGGTTGGCAGTGCATTTGGGTTATCCAGATTAACTTGCCGCTCTCGAGCATTCCTTGAACAATATTTTTAAATCTGATACAATTTCTATCACTTTGTGACCATTTACATGGTGATAGTTACGTAGTCATTTTATTTTTATGACACTTTGGTATGGGCGAGAGGGATCAAAACCGTATGTGGTTTGATAGGAGGAAGGGTGATAGCACCAGCTTTAATAAGCTTTTCTAGAACGGATGAATATGGTTCCCCAATGGGGTGTATTTCTTTTGTTCACGTTTGAATTGGAAGGTCTGGACTGGTGAAAGATTAGATGAAGGTTTAGCGTGATTGGATGGATGGGCAGGGCCAACCTTAAGTACCACCACGTTGGCGGTTCCCTTGGCTTTGGAATAGCTCATCTGAGGTTTCGAGGAAGAAGAAGTATCATTTGACTTGAACGAGGAGTTCTTGTTTCGTAATTGGATCTTCTTCTCTTTGATGGCACGAATCTCTAGTTTTCGTGCCATAGTGAAAGCCTCATCGAATGTTCGGAAGGTTTACACCTGTAAGGTAGGTGAAATGTGTCTAGCATAGGCTCATCTGAAGATCTCTAAGAGTTCGGTTTGTGGTAATTGGAAAGTGAGTTGGTTAATCAGGATATGCCAACGAGTGACAAAATATGCGATAGATTCATCGTCATATTGATGCGTGGAATAGAGATCAGTCATGGTAACCTTCTTGATGACATTAATCGAGAAATGATCCAATAAGGCTACGGCTATTTGATTGAATGAGAAGATGGAATTCTAGGTGATCCACTATACCAATCTAATGCATGACCGATTAGGGACATGGGAAAGGTTTGCAAAAGCAATATGTCATCATCGGCAATAAGGTAGCTCCCATGTTTGAAAGACCTTAAATGTTGTTGTGGGTCCTCCTTACTATTGAAGTGGTTAAATTTAGGCATCTCTAGTGTACGGGATATGGACGAATGGTAATGGATGGGTGAATAGGCTCATTACAAATCTCGTTGTAGGTGAGAGAATTGCATGAGCCGAAATGCAGATGCTTCTAGTGTGCGCATCTTGTCCATCATCAATTTGATAAATTCGTTGTTAGGTTGTGAATATTGGGTTCCTCCTATAGCAAAATGAAGTGGTTGTTGGACATATGAAGAGTGCGACATTCCATTGTATGGTGGTGTCAAATAAGGAGGTTGGAATTGAGGGATTGACACAGGGGGTATATACCCGGATTGAATGATAGATGAAACAGGAGGTGGTGGTAGTAGGTATATGAAGGTGGAACGGTCGTAGTGACTCTAGTAGAGATGGGAGGTAGAGATTGTGGAATAGAAATGACAATGTTTTGAAATGGGGTAGTGGTTACCGACACCAAGGGTGGTTGTGTTACGACAGGTATGTATGAGACAACAGGTGGATAAGGCTATGTTCTGGGTAGTGGATGAAGGTATGGTGGAGACTGTGGGTGCAACAGAAGTAGTGGATGTGGCGGTCAAAGTTGGCATGGGGCCTAGTTGTGAAACGATGGGGATAAGATAGGTGAGGGTAATGTGGTAGGAGGTGGAGTTGACACGCAAGCGGCCATAAGGGACGGAGGTAAGGATACGGGCATGTTGTAGAACCGAGGCATCCCGAGTGGAGGAATGTGTGAGGTAGAAGTTCAAGGCAGCGGGATTCGATCCAGAGTCATGAAAACTCCGTGTTGCCTATAGGAATGGTGATAGGTTGATTGGGATCCATGGGTGATGAAATGGAAGGTGGTGAAGGGCTAGGTGGGAGTGGTAGATGGCTAGCATGAAATATGAGGGCACTTGCCTGACTACGGGTCAACACCATGTGGATAGGAACTGATCTGGCAAGACTGTATTCTATCTGAATGACACATAACACAGTAGAAGGGGAAATAGTCGGCCAGAGTAAATTAGGTCAAAATGTGAGTTGTAAAACAACACGGGATGGCCGATGCGGTTAGAGTAAACCGATCTTGGCTAGGGGAATTGATGTCGGTTAGGTAAAAATTGGTGCCGATTCTTGTTAGAAACTAACTTGATCTGTTAAATGATGGTCACAGACCGACAATTTTCAAATAGGATGATATGTGAGGTGATTTGTGATTGATATAATGAGGATGTGAAAGGGACAGGAGCCTTTAACAACCCAGAAAGTGAAATAGATGTCTTTTGAATAGTATCAGAAAGACTACGATCGATGCGGTTAGAGGGTAACCGATGACGGTTAAAGATAACCGTGTGGTCAAGTTACTATGAAATTGAAACAAATATGCCAAAACGAGGTTGTGATTTAAAATTTGATGTTGAATCAAACCCTGAAGTCTCGAGAATGATGTAGATATGATCGAGGCACACTCAAACGAAGTCAATACACTTGACTATGATTTGGAGTGTGCAAGGAAAAAAAAATGAAGAACAAAAGCTCACACCTCAAAATGCAAATCAAAGTAGAACATTAAGAAAAACATTCCTAGAGTGCCTATTCTATTACATTTGTTCAGTTTATGCTATTTTTGTGGGTGACTATTATGAAGCGAGAACAATAGAATTCTTTTGGTGAGGAAGGCTTCCTACAAAGAAAGAATTCTAAAGGGTGAGGTTTTAGAAATGTTATGGCGGGGGCGATCCGTCTTTTGATGGTGGAATCGATAAAAGCAACGAGTGGGAGTACCGACAATCCTCAAGATTAGTGTGATCATTGTCAGGATTTCCCAGGAAGGAATTTGTTTTAGAAATGTGTGTAAATTAAATTACATTATGCGGTTTGGATATGACTCAAGAAGAGAGATGTGATTCTATGGTTCGTTTTTCAACCATCGGTGGGCATGACTTCCGGTGTATAGGTTGCCCTCAATTAATGTGAGCTAATGAGCTAAATCAGAATGCAATGCACTTGTTTTAAACCCAAATCGAAATATGAAGTTTGATGACACAAAGAATGAATAGGAGAGAGTATGCTCTTTCACTAATGCAAGACAAATGAAAGAAAAGAAGAGTTCTTTTTAAGTACACCAAAGAAAGGTTTCTTTTAGAGAAAATAGAAAGAAAGAGAAGGTTACCAAGGAAGAAAATTAATGTGTATGCTTTTCAGAAGGGAAACAGACACACAAATTTTCCTAAGAATGAATAAAATGCAAGGAACCCCGAATGGGTCCCACCGGGCGTGCCAAAATGTTTCACCTGATTTCTTAGTTTTACGAGACATATAGATGAAACAGATAAGGTAAAGGTCGTAGGAGTAATACCTATTTTAGATGGTTGAAGGTTGTGCGTGCATGCTTGTCGCTTGATCTAGAGTGAACGTGAGAGCTTCCTTTTGGCTGGGAGGAACTACCTGAAATACAAAGCAAGACCACAAAACAAGAGTTAAATGATATATGGCAGTGGACTGCCTAGCATGTGCTAGTTCCAGGAAGTGTGATACTTCTACTAGTTGGCTGTCATCCACTGTTTTAAACAATTTAATGTAAAACAGTAAATAAAGCCTATTGTAATTAATTGATTTAGGTATCTCACTTAAATACAATAAACAAATCTAAAAGTAACGAAAGGCTAAGCTACAATCAGATCCAGGGAGGTAAGGTACTATCACAAAAAGTGCTGAGTGTCGATCGGGGTATGATTACGGGGAAAATGGAGTCAATAGGTAGGGTGTTTGGTAGTTTTGTTCTAGTTCAAGGTGGGAAACACAAAACTAATGTCGGTGCGGGGATAATCGATGCCGGTTAGAGGTGACCGAAGCGTCGGTCATTGGTAGTTTTGACAAAGATTATAACAGGGGGTCCGAGAGAGGGTTTTCAAGGTTGTCGGAGGATAAATAGGATTTGTTGAGGTCTAGAAGAGTCAACGGAGGTCAAGCGATGGGTTTGAAAGGGTTTTGATAGAGGAAGAATGAGTATTAGGTGAGTTAAAGGAAAACTGGGTGAGATTAAGGCCTTTGTAGGGTAACCGGTGCGGTTATGGAATAACCGATGCGATTCTTGTGGGATATTGGAAATCCTACATAAATGGTTTGGGTCTCCTTTGTGATTGCACAAAGGATAGGATTAGTCAGGGTGGGTTTCCAAGAGGTTTGAATGGGCTTTGGTGGGGTTTGTAGGTCTGTAGGGGTGTAGGTATGAAGGATGATCTAAGGGTGGTTCATATAACCAAATGCATGTAAACGAAATGGAAAAAGGAATGTAAACACAGTAATGAGGAGAATACAGTGCAAAGAGGAAAGGAACTAGAAAGGTAAATACTTTCTACTTACCTTAAGACTGATGCATGTGGATGTGCAGGAGGATTGAAGGTGCTGGTATGAAGTTGAGTGGTGTGGAGGAATCACCAAGTGTTGCAGAGCTCTTACATGGACTGCCTAGGCTCCTTCTTGCTTGGTTCTGTCCAAATCTCAGCTGAAATCAGTGTTGGATGGCCTCTGGATGGATGTTGGTATGCCTGTGTGCGAGAGAGAATGTGTTTGCTTGCTTGCATGTGAGAATGTTCGTTCTCAATGTGCCAAAATTCCAAAATGAGGTAAGAAATAGACATTAATGGTAACCGATGGCGGTTACACGGGCTGACCGGCGTCGGTTCAGGGGTGACCAGCGTTGGTTAGGGTGGGATTCCCTAGGTATGCTAAAAATAGGAGATCGTGGCTCTAACAGTCACCAAATCTCACTATTCATCCGGACATGAGTGGGAGTGACCATTGTGTCTGCGAGGATGGGGTTTAAGTCTTTAATTTGGGGTTGTTAGTTAGGTTTTAGTTGTTTAAGGAAACTTACTAATAATAGGCTTAGGGTGAGGTGTCTAGGTGAGGTGGCTAGATGAGGTGGAGGGGTAGGTTTTAATTAATTAGGTAATTAAATAATAATTAAAATGAGTGTAATTGATTAATTTAATTAAAGTAATTAAATTAATGTAGTGTGGGGTGAAAGGGGGCCATGGTTAGATGAATGTGTTTAGGTCAATTGATAACAAGGGGCTAAGGGGAGCGTGACCTGATTTTGATGTCTACACCTATAGCTACATGTAGAGCTAGATCAAATTATGGCAAAGTGGTCACATCTACGGATAGAGCTAGCTTGTATTAGGGAATAGCGTTATACACTGCACAAGCTGATATGTCCTCGGGGATACAAATGATGATTGGTCACAAGTGCTACTATAGCATATTAGGCCACTTACTATATGATGAAGTACTACACGGTTATTGCCTGCCAATCAAAGAGTTCCTAAGTATAGTCACATATTAGGAAGCAAGTCCCGATCCGATACCATAGAACATCCTGATTAGTTCAATCTATAGAGGGTCCTTCGGGACGGTGGCCTTAGAGTAGCATGGGAGTCGGTCTAGCACTGGGTTAGCTTAGCTTTGATGTAGTTCATCCCGATGCATCTCCTTCTACTCATTTAGCACCTTGGATGCCCACTATTTCACCATTTTGTTAATGTTTTTGATGAAACAGAGATAAGGTTATGGGCCATGGAGGAATACCTATTGTGATGGTCGGTTTAAAGGTCTTGTACGCATTATGACTTCTTAATCCACTTCTAATTGTGAGAGCTTCCTTTTGGCTAGGAGGAACTACTTGAAATAAAAAACAAGACCACAAGAAAGAGTTAAACAATATATGTCAGTGGGCTACCTAGCGTTTGCTAGATCTAAGAAGTGTGATACTTCCTCGATAGTAGTCGACCCACTTTATTTAATATAACTTAATGAAATGACGTAAATAAACAAGATCCTCTTGTAGTTGATATGATTTAGGTATCTCATTCAAATATAATAAACAAATCTAATATAACAGGCTAGGTTATGATCAGATCTGAAGTGGGGTAGATGGTCAAGGTGTTGGAACAGGTTAGGGTCAAGTTCAGGGGGCTTTGGGTACTTAATTGAAGGTTATTAGGTTTTTGTTATTAACGAGAACTACAAAATAAAGAGACCAACGATGATTATGGGTAACCGGCGTCGATAGAGGCGGGATGATAAGAATTTAATGGATCATGGTTTTGGGGGTTTTTTGAGACTAAACAGAGATGGTAAGGAGGATGTTTAGGTCTATGGAGGTTTTGGGAATACAGAGGTCTTCAAGGACTAGGTATAGGTGATTTAATGATTGTGGGTGGTGGAATGGTTGAATTCATAGGAAAGTAAAAGGGTGGGATGAGAAGGTAAATAGATGTTGATAAAGAGAGATTAATAAGTGTGAAATGATTCGGGCTATAAGATTAATTACTTGTGTTTGCAGGTCTAATGGTTAGAGGATTATGATAGTCAATCAGCAAGATGGAGTTGGTGCCATGATAGTGCTTCCGTAATTCTACCATGAATGCAAATACCTTCGAATCGTCTTGGTGCTGGCTATGGCTATCTGGATGTGTGAAAGGGATCTGGTTCTTTCTTGCATGCGAATATCCTTTGTCTAAAACTCGAAAATTATCCAACCTCCCAAACAAGGTTACCAAAATGGTTATATGATAACCGGCGATGATTAGGGTGACCAGCGTCGGTTTCAGATAACCGGCATCGGTTAGGGTGGAAAATCCTAGGTTGTCAACATAGTAGATCCCGGCTATCTTTTTCCCATTCTACTCGTTTGTGTTAGGTCTAGAACGGTGTTTGGTGCTCAGATAAGTGAGCATGTTGTTAGAGGGATAATAGGCATGTTATTTAAGGGTTATTATAAGTCTCAGTTAGTTAAGGTGAGTAAAGAGTGAGTCTTAGTTAGGAAACATGCTAAGAATAGGTCCATGATGAGTTTTCTAGGTGATGTGGCTAGGTGAGGTGTGCAACAATTTAATTAAATTAATTAATAAATGAGGTGAAGGTGGGTATTAATTTAATTTTAGATAATTAAATTAATATTAATATGGGGTGAAATGGGTCATGGTTAGGTGAGTATGTTTAAGTTAGTTGTTTGAAAAGGGACCGAGGGGAGTGTGACCCAATTTTGTGTCTACACCCCCACCCAACGATCTTCTTGGGTAGGTAGTCTCGGCATGGGTGAGATTCATGGTTGACTTTCTTATTGACATGCCAAATGTATTACTTTATTTTTGGTGTACCACCTTGTGATGAATGCATACTTTTATATGGATGTATGTAGATTGTTTCTTATCATGCCTTGTGATGAAGGCATTTTTTTGTATAGGTTCCCATGATGACTTATTATATTAGATGTATATCGAGACTTATATTGTTTATGATATATATGATGATAGATGGATTAGGGATGTATCATTTATTGTATGAGATATCATGCTTAATTTGTTTCTTTATGTTTGTATCACTGTTAGATTATGAGATAGCCTTAGCTGATATTATATTGTATGTTAATGAGATACTTTGAGTAAAACATGTTTATATTATTGATATTGGTGTGGGGGTAGATTTGTGATCATGTGTAACCTCTTGCCCCATTGGTGATACATTATTTGAGGATTAGCTTTTATTATACATGCGTTATGTAGAATTATCATATTTTTTGATATATAATGTATATATGTGATGGATATGTGTGATATGATGATGAAATGATAACACAATGTACAAGCAAAAATTAACAAGCACAAGTTTTAAAAAAGCGAATCAAAGCAACACATTTATTTACAAGTATGCAATACAAAATGGACTCAATGTAATACACTACAGGACTCAAAGTGATACTCAATCTAAGTAAGTAAGTGAATCTAATTTAAAGTATACAATATGAAAAAGTAATGCAACAAAAACCATACAAACTAGCAACTAAAAGTAAGCAAACCACTACTTTGTTTTTGTGGGACAGTTTTGAAACATTTTTCATTGTTTTTGGTCTTTATTTCTAAGACAATTTTTGTTGTTTTGGAGTTTTCTACAAAATGATTTTGAATATTTTGGTTTTTCAAGGAATATATCTATATATTTATGGGAATTTCAAAATTTATACAATTTTTTTGACGTTTTCTCAACAATTTTTGTTGGGCCTCAGAATATTAGCTAAGTACAAAAAGGCACGCAGACGCATGTGACCAATATGAAGAAGGGAGCACGAGGTGAAGGCGCCGGGATAGGGGTTTTAGAAGGGTTTAGTATAACCCATGACATGTGCGCAAGGAAAAGCAAAGGGTTTTGGACTTAGCCATATTGGCATTCCAGAAGCACAAGAGAAAACGTGACGACTACGCATGTAGAGTGGATAAGGTGCTAGCTTGGCAACTTGGTGGTCAAGAAAGGAATATTCCATGTGATGGAAGGATCTAGAAAGACATCATTACAGAAAGTGGAGAGCTCGGATCGGAGTAAGCATGCTCCATTAAAGGACCACATGGACACTTGGCAAGTGATCTGCTATCTCAGGAAGGCATGGCGGTGGATGTTAAAGCTATATATAGAGATGCTTGGGTAGAAGAAACGGGACACGATCAAGGAAGAGAGTGTGACCTGTAGGGGTGAATAGGGAGAATGAATGGCGAAGTTCTACGCGAAATAATAACAAGGTTCTAGGGGTTGGGATTCGATTAAGAGGATCAGAAGAGTGATATTTGTAGACACCCATAATTACGCCCAAGCAATTTAAATACTTAAATTGTGTTAATTATCCTCTTTCTCACAAATTGACGACATATCATCAAAAGCAATCATATTTCCTCTTATTGTCGTTAATTAATTACAATACGCTAATTGATTAAGTCACCTATCCAACTAACAACCTAATTAACGACCTTCCATTAATTATTTACCCCTTCTATCCAGACTAATTAATTATTATTAATTGATTATCCTTTCCCTTCATTTAACTAATAAATCAATATTTAATTGATTTAATCCCCTTCTAATAGCCTAAATCATACTAATATTCCTCTAAATAGCTTCTATAAGATTACATCTACCTATTAGTTAACCACCTTTGATTAATTAAAACACTCCCCAACTCCCATGACTTGTTAAGCATAAATTAAACTCTTCTAAAGTAAGATTACCTTTTATAAAACAACCTTATCCATTCCTAATCATGTTTTACCTTTATCCCACATACAAAGGGATGAAGTTGTAGACACCAAATTTGTGTCTTACGACCCCCTTGTGACCCGCATCTCATTTCGCAACCTAACCTCATCACCTAAACCTTACACAATTATTTATTAATTACCTTGTAATTGATAAATCCACATCACCTCACTGCCACCTCATTTTGCCACCTCATCATGACCTAGTCCTAACCCTAAAACTAACCTAATTAAGACCTATAACTTGGTCTACACCTACACCCATGACTAATGACCCCTTTCGCACCCAAACCGACCTTAGTCACTTGACCAAGCCCGCAACTAATCCCTCGGAAAAAGCTTGGGAAAGTGGGCTATTTTACCAAAAATAGCCTACTTTTTCCTTACTCGATACGATTCCTACTCGACCGCCGTCGGTTACGTAATCGCCATCGGTTCCTCGTAAATGACCTTTCCTAATCGAAACGGGGAGGTCGAAGGATTTTGTTGAATCAAGATCATCAAGAGCAATCAAGAGAATCCGGATATTTACTTGGCCAAGCAGAGATGAGTGAAGAAACCAAGAGAGTTAGCGATGAAGTGAAGGAGATCAAGCCCAAGACTGCAACTGAATAGCCAGAGTCCTGTGACACTCAGCTGATCATCGGGAGGGAGATATCTCATCTTCTGATTGTCAGGCCATCCTACCTGAGTTCTACCTTTGTCATCACAGTTCTTAGACCTGCATCTTCGTCAATAACCAGTAAGTTATATCTTGCATGCCCTCTTTAATAACATTTCTTAGACTTTTGAATCACAGTCCTCATAAATCCATTCCTAGATCCACTACCCAGCAACATATTACATCTAACTATCATTCATTTGCCTCTCATCATCTCATTACCTAATATCACTCATATACCAACCTTACAAACAACACAACCACCCCACAACACAACCACCTATAGAAAAACATAGACCCTACCGATATCGGTTAAAGAACCGGTATCGATTTGCCATCGTGACTCAAAACCAGAAACCGGCCTTTTCCTCTACCCGTCTCAATGAAGCAACTAAATTATTATTTTACAATATTTTGTGTTAATTCATATTAGCAAGGGAACTGACCACCTTCGAAAGGAATTTTTATATTTCACGGGGCCAAGGCAGTTTCCTCATTTATTGTCTAATCAAAATCTTGTGGTCTTGTGTTCTTATCTGCAGGTAGTCCTTCCAAGACAAAAAGGAGTTCTTCGCAATCAACCTGATCTCTCTCTACGGTACGCGCACACCATCTCAACGTTCAATAGGTATTCCTCCTAGCCCTAAACCTTATCTGTTTCTAAAAGGAATGAAAGGATAGAAGCAACTCTATTCCCAGGTAAGAAACATTCCGAAAGTGAAACATTTTGGCACGACCCGGTGGGACCCATTTTGGGTTTCTTTCTTTCTTGCTTGCTTTCATATAGGGAGCATACTTGTTGTTTTCTTCTTCTAAAGATATTCACAAGGTATTTTGTTATTTTGGTAAAAGAACTTGTTTTGCTTTTACATCTTGCATTAGTGAAAGTCATCTCTTTTGCTTCATCGAATATCATTTTGGATTTGGGTTTAAAATACGTGCATCACATTCCCTGCTTGTTGTTTTTTAATTCTAGTGAACATAGGTTAAGTAACGAGGTCATACACGTGGGGTGATATCCACGGTATTGACAAGAAATTAATCTTACTTTCCTTTGCACAACACATACCGAATCACTTCACAATTAACACAACAGCTCAAACATCCCCCTTTTCCGCGGTATTCCTCCGCTTAGATTGAGGTAACCTTATAAGCCAAAACAAACTTGACATTTCCCTAAGTCTTTTGTTTAGGTTCGACATCATTCTACATCTAAAGGCATAAGCCCACGATAATTAAAATCAACCCTAGGGTTAGTATCCTGGATTTGCGTGTGCATCTTGCTTGTTTTCAGTTCATTTTCTTTGTCATACTGTCATCTTCGTGATCAACAATTTGATAAGTGTACTACACATTGTTTAAAATCAAATCTTTAGATTCTTATATGTTCTTCTACCAGTCTTACTACCAATAGCGGTTAATTGACCGGCGTCATTACTTCGATCGACGCATCGGTTATTAGACCGATATCGATTCTTATCTTTTCTGAATTACGACAAACCAAAGAACTCCGCCAATTTCACCATGCAGAAAGGTGTTTCTATTCCCGATAGATTGAAGCCTTACTGTGTACTCTTGTCCATGGTTGTTATCACTCGGAAGCAAGCCGCTGCCATGGTTTCACATGCTTGCTCTGTGCCTTTGCTTGAATCACCCCCTTCGCATTCTATAAGGAACCCTACGGACACCAGTGAGGTCCCCAAAATTCCTGTAGGAGATAAGGAATTTGCCAAATTTCTGGATGCTAATCCTAGCGCTGTACAATACTATTTGTCTCATGCCCCTGACCGTACGCCCGATGGTCAACTCCTTGTTGGCATGCCTATTAGTATAGCTGCTCATTTAGCTCCCACTCCACCTGATAACACCGCCTTGCTTCCTGCATCTTTAGCCCCGTCTCCCAATCCGATGGCTTCAGAGGTTCATACGACACAGATTGGCTTTCCTTTGGTTAATCTTGGACCCCACATATCATTACCACCGACTGCTCCTACCTCATCTCTCTTGCAGACTGCTCCGTTCATGACTTGCTCTCTGCCACCTATCCACACGAGCTTTCCTTCTCAAGCTCCGCCTACCTTTTCATTCCCATACACGTATCCAGTGACCTCAACATCTTATATGGGACATCCCTATTCGGTCACCTCAACATATTCATCCTCCATACCTTATCAACACTTAACCCCACCATTGTCTAGCGGAGGCCCTTGGCCCAATTTGCCTCCGTTTACCACAACCGCACCATCATCTCATCCAACCACGGATTTCATCAAACAAATGATGGACAAAATGCAAAATCTGGAGGCTTCTGTTTCGGGAAGTCGTAGCGCCTTGACATACGAGCAAGTTTGTCGGGAGCCTATTCACCCTTCTGTCCCCCTTCATTCATATCCTCCTCAATGGGAATTGCCGAAATTTACTCGTTTTAATAGTAAAGAGGATCCTCAACAACACTTGCAATCATTTAGACATGCTTGTTATTTGATTGCTCATGATGATGCCTTGTTACTCCGCACCTTTCCCATGTCCTTATCAAGACCCGCCTTGGAATGGTACAGTGCTTTAACCCAACACTCAATCTTCTCTTTTAACTAACTAGCCCAATCTTTCTTGGATCATTTCTCCATTAACATTGCCAAGAAAGTATCTATCACCGACCTTTATGCCATCGACAATTCGAAGACGAATCTATCACAGATTTCGTTGGACGATGGCGCGGCGCCTTATCAACCAACTTACATATGCTTTGCCTCAAGCTGAACTTATCGAACTTTACGTGGGCATGTGCTAGCACATTTCTCCTACCCTTCAAATTCAAACTTTCCGCACATTTGATTTGAGGCCTTTACCATGGCTCGGAAACTAGAAATCGAGTGTTAGAAGAAGAGAAATTGCGGTTACGCAACAAAACCCCAATTTCCGAACTCTAAATTCTACCAATAAACCAAACACCACCACTCCTCACACATCCACTTCTTCTAAATCAAAAGGAGCTGTCCACGCGGTGATGGTCAAATCTCAAGCACCGTCTAATACTCCACCAAAAACCACCTATAAGTATAAAGCTGAGCCCATCAATTACACTCCCTTGGGAGAAACTTATGGTGTCATCTTGGAAAAATTGCTCAAAGCTGGAGCTATCACCTTGCCTCCTATTAAACCTCACTCCGGGTTTGACTCCACCCGCGCTATACCTTCCTGGTACAAAGAAAATGACTTCTGTAACTTTCACCGCGTAAAAGGACATAGTCATGAAAACTGCAAGATGTTGAAAAACATAGTGCAGGAAATGGTTGATGCAGGGGATATAACCCTTGATAATCCTAATGCCCCTGCCAACCGAAATTTGAAAATCTTCAACAAACCATTCCCGAATCACTCTTCCAACAGTAACATAAACCAAGATATCTTAGCCGAGGAAAGTGTTCATGAGATCCATGCAGTCTTCGACTCCCAGCCAAAAGCCTCTATCGAGAAAATTTTGAATCAAGCCTCTTCACTGACACAGGGGCCCGAACCTCCTTCACCACCATCAAGCCAAAGCGAAATCATTCCTTTACCCATAAAGGAGTTAACTGCACTTCTCTTCTCATAGATGAGTCTTCTTACACCACATCCCTACAAGACTGCGAGCGGATGTTATCTAACCTATCTATTTCCCAAACGTCCCCTTCTACCACTCTTGCTGCACAAGAGGAGGGCTCACCACTCCTTTTGTCATCCTTAGACGAGAAACCCCTTGCACCGACATCACCAAATTCTTTAACCATGACGGATCCTCTCAAACATGCCCTCCTACCTATTAGTTCTTCATCGCCTAAATCTTTTCAGCGACCGGTTGACCTCTTAACACCTATTGATACAGTGCCTCATCTACCCCCTGTATCACACCCACAGTGGACCGGAATCACAACCCACCTTTCTTCCATACAAAAATTCCAATTCACACCTGAAGACTGTCATTCTCCAGAAGATAGACGAGTCCTATGGGAACGTTTGAGTACCCCCTATTCTACTCAAATGCAGATGACCGATCCAGACACCTCTACCATATACCCTAAGTGTTTACAGAAACTCAAAATACCTATGTCCTCATTCTCACCCCCCGTATCTATACCAAGTATCCCATCCACCTCTATTAACCTAACCAAATCTTCCCCTACACTTGGGACCTCACCAATACCCAGTCTAACACACCCGCCTAAGCGACTAGATTTATCCAAAAATAAAGCCGCCCCACCACCTAGGAGACAAACTCAATCCGTGCCTCTATCACAATCAAAACCATCATCGTCACACCTACCTTCCATATTGGGACCTCATCCCTCCACCTTGCATCAATATATCATACCTCCGTGTTTTCTTTAAAAGCGACCTACGCCTTCCGCACCCATACGAGAGATCTAAGGGTATATCAACATTGTCACCCCACGTATCCTATCCACCCATCAACCCTAAACAAACTCCATCATCAAAGGATTTATTTTCTGTCACTCCCCTTTCTCCGTGGTTGTTTTCCGCTACCACGTCATCTGTAGCCTCATCATCTAACCGGCTAAGCGTAACTCTGCGCAAAGAAACCACGTTTAGTGAAAACCACGTGTCAACACCCCTTGGCTAAACCACCACCCGTACGAACCAACCATGCCCAAACATTACCAAAACCCACACAATCAATACCCTCATCCTCCTCCGATTTTGACCCACTCAAAGGATCTTACGCCAAAATCCTTGCTATGTTGGTGGAGAATGCGACCATTTCCTACCACCACTTAGACCTTATGACCCGTCTAAACCTCGGCCTATAGGTTATGATGAGTCTAAAATCTGCGCTTATCACCGCACACCAGGACATGATGTGGAGGGATGCAAAGCTTTAAAAGCCATCCTTCGTCAGTCACCTCTCTCAGATAGAAAGGTTAAGAAAGACAACTTACGAAGGGAGAGACCTTTAGCTTCAATTCCCTCTCCTATACCACCTGTCCCCGCCTCACCAATATCTATCATTATTACAACCCCACCTCTCGAAGACCATGATTTATCCCAACCATCTTCCTCATCTCATGTCTCACGAGATTAATATGATTAGTTTTGCTACTCGAGCGCAGAAAAACAACGAGAAAGCGAAAGAAAGCACACCTGTGTCCTCTCTTTCTCCGTCCACCATCCCGATTGCACCACCACCCAAAGTGGTTATTCATGGACCCACTTACCCCGTCTCTAATGGAGTTTCCCATCGAGCCATGATCAAACAAACTTCACCAATCACCCGTAAAAATGACACTATATGATCTCATTCAGACTTCTGAATCTCATCGACAAGCTCTCGTTGAAATTCTTCAAGGGATTGAGGTCTTACCTAATGAAACCCTGCCTGTTGCCTCCATTCTAACACCCAATCACGTTGCTTCTCTCACCAAACAACCCACTACCCCAACCACTTCTCTGCATAACAGCTGCAGATCGGTTTCTCGAAGACGAAATTGTTGACTTTGGTACTGAGAAGATCTCGACCCTGCTCTTTTCATCTGAAGCTTACGTCCTGGGACATTGGAGTACGTCATGTTATGATTGGAGGCAAAGCTTAGCCTAAACATCATCTCTTCAAAAGCCTTCCAACAAATGAATATCCGTTCTAGCTACATGTGTGCCAACCCCATCATGTTGCGGTCATTCAATGATGCTATTACCTCTACCTTAGGCACCGTGATCCTTAACATTCGTGTAGGACCACGTACTTTACCCGAACTCTTCTATGTCCTTGAGGGAGAGTTCCAATACAATATATTGCTAGGTCGCCCTTGGATCCGGGCTATGGGATGCATTCCCTCAACCTTACATAGATGCATAAAATTTGAGTACGAGGGGAAGTCCTACACCGTAAAAGCTGATCCTCCCCCCTTCAAAACCTGCAATATGTTATACCACCCTAATGATGTGCTTGTACCAATCAAGACACCCGTTCATCCAACCCAACCATCCACTTCCACCACACCTCTACCATTCACTTCCAACAAGACTACACCTTCAACCCATGAAACCACCGTCGCAAAACCACTTCCCTTCCCCATGACTAACATCCCAACCGCGGACCCCTTAGTAGATGTTTTTCAATGCCTTATGTTGGGGAGTATTGCCTATATAACGTTAGTTCTTTCCATACCCCAGTGAGTACGGGACAGTGTACATGCACATCCTACCTATGACCGTCGTGTGGGGGAAGTAATCCCCTACGGACCACCTCACTGCCGCACTAACCTAACATATGGAGGTGTCGACGCATCTTCCGTTGTCCCTGAGCCTCCTCTTGGTGTGGTTCCTTTCCAATCCAATTTTCAATACCTGACAAATCATCGTTTTCGCCCTCACCTTCTTGACTCGCTGTGCTTGGAAAGGCTTTGGTTTTGGTCTTTATGAACAAGGCCGACATACAATCATCCCCGTAACTACACGCAAGCACAATGATCGTAGTGGTCTCAGATTTCCGGGAACACTTACACCGAAGGAACCTCGTGTCAGTTGTCTTCTAGAAGATGACGACGTCACCCCTACCGAACCATCATCACCCATTTTTCCTTCGTCACCCACAGAGTCGATAGATCCTGAATCTATCCCTCCTAACTTTTTTTTTTCATAAATGCTATCTTCCTAGGTCCTCTCACTTATCAACGTGATAATGAGGACCCCTCTTCTATTCCCCTTCTATATCCAGACATGATTGAAGAGGACTCACCTTCAATTAACGTTGTTGAGTGCCAGGATGATGACTCCATCCTCACTTACCTTGGCGCGGATGACTCTTATATTCAACGCGCCTTACCATCTGAAACTCAAACCATGTTGAACGAGTCTACTATAGAAATCAACATCCACACAGAGGAAGATCCTCACATTGTGAAGATCGGACAATCCCTTAACGCATCAGAACAAGTCGCCTTTACTACCTTTCTCCATGCTCACAACCAAGCTTTCGCTTGCTCCTATGCTGACATGCCAAGAATTGATCCCGACATTTTGTCCATAACATTACCCCGAAACCCGATTCCAAACCAATTAAACAAAATTGAGAAAAATACATCCACGCATTACCCTCTTGAGTCAAAGAAGAGCTTCAACGACTCTTTCTATTTCCTTCATCATCCTGCCTATTGACTATCCTCAATGGATTTCTAACATCGTACCATCACTAAAGCGACGGGGGGACTTCTTGATATGCACGGATTTTCTCAGGATCTTAACCTTGCTTGCCCTAAGGATGACTTCCCTACCTAGTATTGACCAACTTGTTGATCTCACCGCAGGCCATGAGATGCTCTCTCTCATGGATGGCTTTTGAGGATAGAACCAAATTTTGTTGCCCTCGCGATCAACATAAAAGCGCCTTCATAACTCCTTGGGAACCTTCTATTATCGTGTAATGCCATTTGGCCTAAAGAATCTTTAGTTAAACCTATCGGCCGGCTATGACCTACATTTTCATGACATTATGCACAATATCCTGAAGATTACGTTGATGATCTTCTTGGCAAATCTAAACATCGCAGTGAACATCTCGATGTTTTAACCATTATTTTTGATCACCTGTTACAATATTTTGTCCGTCTTCAACCAAAGAAATGTGTCTTTGGTGTCCTTTCGGGAAAACTTCTTGGCTTTATCGTCTCTTTGCGTGGCATTGAGGTCGACCCATCTAAAGTCAAAGCTATCCTAGAAATGCCCCCACCTACTAACCTCAAACAATTACGTAGTTTACAAGGTAAGCTCCAATCTATCCGGCGTTTCATCTCCCAACTCTCGGATCGATGTCAACCTTTCCATCACCTCCTTAAAAAATACATTGTCTTTCAATGGGCGAAGAGTGCCACCAAGCCTTTGAGGCTCTCAAAGCTTATCTCGCAGACCGCCCGTGCTTATCCCACCACATGATGACCGCCCTTTCTACCTTTACCTTCCCGCCACCGACCACGCTGTAGGGGCCATGCTTGCACATCGTGACTCTGAGAATTGAGAACAAGCCATTTATTATATAAGTCGTACTTTGGTGGACTATGAGACTAGGTATACACATGTAGAAAAGTTGTGCCTAGCCCTATCATTCGTGGCCACCAAACTCCGACACTACCTTCTGAATCACAAAACTTTCGTTATCACCAACACGGACCCCATCCATTACATGTATGCCAAACCTCATCTAAACCAACGCATCGCCCGATGGCTCATGCTCCTCGCCGACCTCGACCTTGAGTTTGTCCACCAGAAATCAATCAAAGGACAAACCATCATAGACCAACTTGTGGAAGCCCCTTTACCAGGGGAACAATTTACCAATTTTACATTCCCGACGAACTCATCGCCACTCTTTCACTTAGGGAGGAGTCGTATCCAATGACCCTCTTCTTCGATGGATCCAAATGCCAGCGGCGGAGGAGCCGGCGTTGTTCTCATTCCTCTCGACGCTGAGCCTATGCCTCTCTCATTCGACTCGATTTCCCTGCACTAATAATACACGAATACGAGGCCCTTGTTCTGGTCTCAGGGTTACGTTACACTTAGGTGTCAAATCTATCAATATTTTCGGCGACTCTCAATTGGTAGTCAATCAAGTTATGGACATCTACCAATGTAAAATGAGGAACTTCAAAAGTACAAACACTACGCGGATTCACTTCTAGCCTTATTTACTCACTATTCTATCCAAACCATTCCCGCTCTACTAACAAATTTGTGGATACTATGGCTTGCTTAGCCTCGCAAATTCCAGCTTCATCAACCGACTCGACATTTTCGTCTTGGTCCAACAACTCTTTGCCCGATCTTATTCAGCCCCGGTTGTTTGTACGATAAATACGGTGTCTACTAATTCGCAGGATACTTGGTATCACCAATTCCACGACTACCTTACAACCTCTGTTCTCCCATCTGACCTTACTAGTACCGGAAAACGCACTTTTCTTAAACGCGTTTCTCATTATGTCATTATGGGGGGACTCCTTTATAAATGTGGCTTTGATGGCATCCTCCTTCGATGTCTCACACGGCGCGGAGGTCACCTATACCATCCAACAGGTCCATGACGGTATTTGTGGTGGACATTTTAGCGGCCTTGCCGTGGCCAAACGAATCCTTCGCCTAGGTTATTATTGGCCTACTCTACGAATAACGCCCTCGCTACGAATATGTTAAGCGTTGTGTTATGTGTCAACAACATGCCAACCTTCAACATACTCCTAGCCACCCGCTACAGGTCACCCGAGATCTTTGGCCTTTCTCACAATGGGGTTTAGACCTTATTGGTGAGATTCATCCGTCCTCTTCGCAACGTCACCGATGGATAATCACAGCAACCGAATATTACACAAAATGGGTGGAGGCTATTCTGCTCATTTCAACTAAAAAAGAAAAAATTGTAGAGTTCATTAACCACCACATTATCTGTCGTTTTGGTGTTCCTCATCGCTTTGATAATGAGATAATGGAAAATCTTTCAAAAATAAGTTGTTGCGGGACCTTTGCGACAACTTTGGTATCAAACTTAGCTTCTCATCACCCTACTATCCACAAGCGAATGGACAAGCCAGAATCCTCTAATAAAACCTAACCAAAATCCTCATGAAAGTTGTCAATGAGTGCGGAAGAAATTGGCACAATCACATCCCCTTGCCCTTTGGGCTTATCGTACTAGCATTCATTCCCTCCACTAATGCCACACCTTTTTCTTTGGTATATGGTACCGAGGCTGTCTTGCCTCTCGAAATACAAATACCCTCCCTTAGAATATCTCTTCAGGATATTCTCACCAACGATGATTTCCGCCAAGAGCGGTTAGCCCAATTGGAGCTTCTTGATGAACGTCGTCTTACAGCTCTTGATCACCTTCAAATCTATCAAAAACGTATCAAGCGTGCTTATGATAAGCGACTTCATGAGCATACCTTTAAGGTTGGTGATCTTGTCCTCAAAGAGAATCAACATGTAACCAAACTAGAAAAGAGCAAACGTGGAAAATTTGCTCCTAATTGGATTGGGCCTTACATAATCACTCACACTTATGGATGGGCACTTATCGTTTAGCAAGCAATGGTAAACTCTGAGCCAGAACCCTTAATGCCTTGCATCTTCGACCATTCTACTATTGAATTTAGTGTTATATCACTTCTTATCTACCTAACGCTCGTCCCTTGAGCTCATTTACCGCTACATACACTTTGTTTCCTACATCTCAAAATAAAATCAAGCTCACATAGTTTGATTCTCACCTCCCCTTAACGATGCCTTCCCTTTTTAGTCTAGTCCATGACTTCAAAGTATTAAAATAACACATTCTTATGGGATTTTCTTGAGTCAAACTTCTTACCAAACTAGATGATCTATGCTAAAGGACATCTAGATATCTAAATAGACTGCTCCCTCGAAGGACAGCTATATGCCAAACTATTGCTATTCTATTATATATAGATTGCTCCTCGAAGGACAAAGCTATGCACTAAAATCACATCTGCTACTATAAATAGATCGCTCACTCGAAGGAAAGCTATACACAGTCAGCCTTTATCAGAAGCTTCTCGCATTGATCAGCTTTGTGAAGACCTCAAGAATAATACAATCAACATCCCTTATAGACTTCTGTATCGATCGACTTCTATATTTAGTAAAATAAAAGCCTCATTCAAAAGAACTTTTGAGTCATGGACTTGTCTATTTAGGGTAGGTTCTCTTTCGTCGAACACTCACTTTGTAACCAGTTCTCCATACCTCCGCTACACCATCCACTTTACCTCACCATTTGTTAAAAACAACACAACTCTAGGGACGTAACGCACACCCGATATATTGTGATCATACAACTCTTTTCACCTATTGTCTTCTCATCTATGCACGGTACCTAGGGGTTCAAGCTCGTTCTACGTTATTATGTGGTTTGTTTAGCTCTTTTCACCTATGGAGCACTCTTTCCTCTTTGCCTCGTATCTAGGATTATGTGTTGATCTTAATTAGGACATGCTTCCTACCACTTGGGTAGGCTAACTTCGCTTCACCTATACCTATTCCAACATCACCAATTCCTTACCAACACCAACAACATTACCCTACCAATATCAATATTTTTACCAACCAACAGTTGCCTAACCATACCAAAATTACCTAAATTCACCTCTCCCTGCTGGTCCCTATGGTGCCTCTCGCCTCCGCCTCGTAATATGCACACCTGGTGTGGCTGCACCTCCCTGCGATCTCTGACTATGAGAGGTCTCTGCTCTATAGGCTGCATATGGCTGATACTCAGCTCCGGTACCATCAAGAACATCCTCGATAGTCAGGGCCTCCATCTCACCTCCATATACTCGCATCCGTGCCACCATCACTGCTGGGGCTGGTCCCCTAACTCCTACTACCAGTGCCCCCGTGCTCTTTGGTGCAGGGCCGCTGGTGGTGCCTGTGGCCGTGGTGGTACCTATGCCAGAGTGCATGCTGTGGCTGTACTGCCTCTTGGTGGTGGTGCCTCGTGTGCCTATACTCGCGCTTTGGGCTAAGTTTGCCCCTGTAAGACACCTATCTGTGCACAGTAAACCACTGCCAGTAATAGCTGCACTGGCCCCGAGCTGATCTCGCTCGCTATCACCGCGCCAAGTTTGGGTGTGTAGGTTGGCTATCCTCGGCCGCTGCTCTCTGACCAGCCCACCAAACCATAAATGCTCTCTGATAACCAAGCATCATCGGCGGTGTCATCTGCTAGCCTCTCAAGAACGGCCCAATCGGGTCCAAGGGCCGTGGGGCAGCGGTGGGGCTCTACATCATCCCTCCGTGCATCGAGGGAAGGGAGGTGACTGCGTCCTATCGCAGCCCCATCACTGCGTGCCCTCTCTGGGGTATCCTCTCATACTCTCCCGGCCTCCATCCTGCTATCGAGAAAGTGTACTGGATCAAGCGTAATCGTATGTCACCGGGCTCCTTTGCGCGGGTGATGACCTCTGTAAGGTCTCCATACGATATCTGCGCCTTTCATCAAGCCCTCTAATAAATGCCTCGTGATAAGCGACGCCCCGCCTGCAAAGCTGCGCTCGTGGTGGCCCACAACCCCAACCACCTCTCAAAGCCGTATCTATATATGACTGTGGCCCCAGGTCGCTTTGGGTAGCCCTATCGGGTCTAATGCATATGATGTGCTCATATGCCCAACAGTGAAGCAAAAATGTCGAGCAAATCCCGAATCACCTCATCCGGGGAGCGATAGCCCACAGCCTCCTCAGTATAATCGCACCTGTATACTGTTGCCCAACATAACATGTATGCTCCTCCACCATCTCGTGTAGAACCCCATCAACGCCCGTGGAAAGTGGCCTCCCTTTAAGTCCGGAGGGCAAAGCGGGTGATCCAGATCATCATCAACATACAAGCCGTGTCTCATGTCGGTGCGCGCGATTTATATCCCCATACCCATGCTCGCAGCGTGATACGCCGGCAGACGGCCTGCATCCCAATACGTGTAGGATGCTATCCATGGCTGTCTCGAATCTACGAAAGAGCGCCTCCCATCAATCGGGTAGTCTAAGGATGCGGTACACATCCTCAATGTAATAGTCATCTCCCGGTAGGGAGATGGAACACATTGGTCGCCGGATCCCATCTCTCGATGAGGGCGACCATCGATGTGATCTCTCTATGGCCCTATAACGCTGGACTCGCCAAGTCCCACCTCGTGCATGATGGCTCAGCAAGTGTCTGCGGACACGTGTGGTCGCATCCGTATCAACAAAGTGGGGACATCTGTCCCGCATCGTCATTTCTGGCCGACGTGCTCTGCAAAACCAACCAACCGTATTAGCCCTACTCTTTACAACAACAACTACTTTACTCCTCTATATCCCCTTTCTTATCCACCTAACCACACCCGACTCCATAACACACATCTACGCCCACCTATCTTACCTTAAAACCCTCTACGATATCCAACTCCCTCTTCATACCCCCACAACCCAAACCATAACCACACAACCTACACCATACCCAAACTCAAACAAACCCAAACCCACAACTAAAACCAAAACCAAAACCAAACCAAAACAAAAAAAAAACAAAAAAAAAAAGCCCACCGACGCCGGCCGACCACAAACCACCCCGCCCTAAAACTTAGCGGCCGATGCCGGGTGTTAGCAATGACCGACATTGGTCGTTGTAAATTCCTCGGAGCTCGAACCTCATGCCCCCAACTACATTTTTTCATTTTTCTACCAATTTACCCGCCCAAACACCCTAAAAACCTACCCACCCGGCCGCCTTGGCTTATTTCACCTATCTACCCTCTCCTTTTTCAAATCATTTCCATTTCTTAATTATTTTCTACAAACTTTACATTCCTACCCAAACCCCACAAAATAGCATAATGCAATAAAATGCACACAATGAGGGGTTTCGAACCTACCCCTACGATGACATGTCATTGTGGTGGGATGGGTGGTGGTGGTCCAGCTGGTCCAGCCTCCCTGCTCCTCCCGGCCGTGCCATGGCTCAAAGCTCCTGCTGCTCTGTTGGGTCCTCCACCAATCAAGCTGTTGCCTCATCCTCACTCGGGCCCACTAACAACTCACTCCTCGGTCAAAATAGCACCACCTCAAGCAAAAACGCTCCAATCTCCACTCTCCATGTCGACAACTCAAATCGGTTTCCAAATTGCAAAAGTGACAATGATAGGCCGTATTTTTTCTTTTTTATAGGTTTTTCGCCCATAACCGATATCGGTTTTTATTGTGCCTCAAGAACCGGTATCGGTCCTTTAACCGATATCGGTCATATAGAATCGACATCGGTTTTATTCAACTCCCCCAATTTCTACCCTTATTTACTATTTGCCCTTTTTCACCCACATCGCCTATATCAATCTTTTTGCGCAAACATTTTACCCACTTGGCCCGAGAAGGCCTCACCCTAACCATCCGGCCCGACCCAAGGCCTCACCCTAACCATTTGGCCCGACCCAGGCCTCACCTAACCATCCGGCCCGACCCAAGGCCTCACCCTACCCATCCGGCCTGACCCAAGGCCTCACCCTACCCATCCGATCGACCCAAGGCCTCACCTAACCATCCGGCCCGACTCCAAGGCCTCACCTAACCATTTGGCCCGACCCAAGGCCTCACCCCACCCATTTGGCCGACCCAAGGCGAAACCCAACAACTTGGCCCGACCCAAGGCCGTACCACTTCGATACCTTGCCCAACATCAACAACACACACTTTTATCCACCCATCATGTAGCTTTTGTTCAATCGAACTCACTGTTCGTGTTTAGCATGATTAGGGTCCTTGACTTGATCTTGTCAACTAACTTTGCCTCGACCTAGACCATGACGTTTATCTCAACCAAACCAACCATTTTGGTACTACCGAACATGCCCAAACATTCCTGTACCTTTACGTTATATACCCCGGAGCTACTTCCTATGCCTTGGATACGAGGATTATATCACCCTTTTTGGATAAACTATCGACCTTTGCCTATGCATTCTTTGGTTCACTCGTCAAATCATGTACCCTAGTTGCACTATTGCATTTCAACATGCGTTTGCTTCCTTGGACCTACCCCACCATCTCACCATCATCTCTACACCATTTACCCTTTATCGACCCTATCCCTGATTTCACGTTCTCTCAATCTGTGATAGATTTGAGGGGGATTACCTATACCCTGAGCAGGGAAACCTCTTCATATTATTGTCCGTGCAGCTTTACAAAACAAGCTACATAACAATAAGGGGCTAATGTAGACACCAAATTTGTGTCTTACGACCCTTGTGACCCGCATCTCATTTCGCAACCTAACCTCATCACCTAAACCTTACACAATTATTTATTAATTACCTTGTAATTGATAAATCCACATCACCTCACACCGCCACCTCATTTTGCCACCTCATCATGACCTAGTCCTAACCCTAAAACTAACCTAATTAAGACCTATAACTTGGTCTACACCTACACCCATGACTAATGACCCCTTTCTCGCACTTCCAAAACCGACCTTCTAGTCACTTGACCAAGCCCGCAACTAATCCCTCGGAAGAAAAGCGAGGAAAGTGGGATATTTTACAAAAATAGCCTACTTTTTCTTTACCGATACGGTTCCTACTCGACCGCCGATTCACATAACCGCCATCGGTTCTCTGTAAATGACCTTTCCTAATCGTAAAGCAGGAGGTCGAAGGATTTTGCTTTGAATCGAGATCATCGGGAGCAATCAAGAGAATCAGATCTTTACTTGGCCAAGTAGAGATGAGTGAAGAAACCGAAGAGTTAGCAGTGAAGGAGATCAAGCCCAAGCTCGCAATCCATGAATAGCTAGAGTCTGTGACACTCACTGATCATCGGGAGGAGATATCTCATCTTCGATTGTCGAGCCATCCTACTTGAGTTCGCCTTGTCATCACAGTTCTTGGACCTGCATCTTCGTCGATAACTTGAGTAAGTTATATCTTGCATGTCCTCTTTAATAACATTTCTTAGACTTTTGAATCACAGTCCTCATAAATCCATTCTTAGATCCACTACCCAGCAACATATTACATCTAATTATCATTCAGGTTGCTTCTCATCACCTCATTACCTAATATAACTCATATACCGGCCTTACAAACAACACAACCACCCCACAACACAAACCGGCCTACGAGAAAAACATAGACCCTACCGATATCGGTTATCAACAACTGGTATCGATTATCGTGACTCAAAACCGAAACGGCCTTTTCCTCTACCCGTCTCAACGAAGCAACTAAATTATTATTTACAATCTTTTGTGTTAATTCATATTAGCAAGGAATTGACCACCTTCGAAAGGAAGTTTTATATTTCCTGGGCCCAAGGCGGTTTCCTCATTTATTGTCTAATCAAAATCTTGTGGTCTTGTGTTCTTATCTCTGCGGTCCTTCCAAGACAAAAAGGAGTTCTTATTTCAATCAACCTGATCTCTCTCTATGGTACGCGCACACCATCTCGATGTTCAGCAAGTATTCCTCTAGCCCTAAACTATCTACATTTTAAAAGGAATGAAAGGATAGAAGCAACTCTATTCCTGATCCGAAACATTCCGAGTGAAACAGTGTTTCCTTTATCCAGCTATATAAGAGCTAAAGTTTCCTATTCTTACATTCTTTAAGGATCAAACAAAGTAATTTTTGATTGCCATTGGAGCTAAATAGGTCCATTCATTCTTGTTGGTAATAGGAGAGTAGAGATGTTAAAATAAGCATGCATAGTTTTGATCTCATGTTTTCAAAGTTATAATGTTAGTTTAGATCTTGCTTAGTTCTCTATCTTGATGGTGTTTTACTTTGTTTTAGCTAAATTGTAGAACTATTTTAGGTGGTAGTTCTTTACTTCATTTGATTTAGCATTAAGAAAAGTATACATACACACATTTGCATGCCTGATGGGACTTACTCCATTGTCCTTTGCACTTAATTTCAAGTTTTTGTAGTTAAGTTTCATTTTTGGTTACTAACCCTCTTTTACACATGTTGATCTAACTTGTTTTTCTTAACTTATTTTGTTGAGTTTGCATGTGTTGAGTCTTCCTTGTAGGTATAAAGGAGGTGAAGTGCTGTCAAAATTGGAATTGATGGGAAAATTTCAAGATTTCTCCATGTTTTCATTTTTAGAGCTTACTTTTTTCAACATTCTACATGCTAGTTTTGTCAATTTCTTGAAAATTTTAAATTCTTGAGCATGTAGGTTAGTGTTTGATAGTGTTGAGTCTTCTATTTACATATTAATGTGGTGGGTTGCTGTAAAAATTTAATCTTGGTGAGAAAATTTCAAGATTTCATCATGTTTTCATTTTTAGAGCTTACTTTTTCATCATTCTACATGCTAGTTTTGTCAATTTCTTGAAAATTTTAAATTCTTGAGCATGTATGTTAATGTTTGATAGCGTTGAGTCTTCTATTCATATATTAATGTGATGGGTTGTTGTCAAAATTGAATCTTGGTTGGAAAAATTTTCCCATTTTGCAGATTAAGGGACATTTTTTGACATTTTTTGAGTGCATGTCAAGTGCATACCCGTGAGCATAAGAGCATATGCGTAACCCATCTTCCGAAGGCCATAACTTTTGCTCCCGAACTTGAAATGACTCCATTTTTTTACGTTGGAAAGGTATTGAAGTTAACTATGCAATGAAAACATAAATTTGGGATTTATACTTACAGAAATTGTAGGTTTTTCTGTTAGTTTAAAACTGGTCATTTTCTAACATGTCTAATGTTTTGATGAATGTTGTATTTCCATGCTTACTCGATTTAGACCAAAGCGTGTGTATGATCTTCTCTTGCACCTTTTGGTGATCTTGAGAATAAAAAACAACTTTTATCTCTATCTTTTTAACATTGGGATTAAACTTGGAAATTTGATTATTCATTTTGCTTAAGGGAATGAACCTTTTACAAAGCATTTTTCAATGGTCCTTTGATTTGAAGTTTTCCATTTCTATATAGTTGGGATAAAGTTTTTGTATGCTCTTCTCTTGCACCTTAGGGTGATCTTGAGAATCAAAAGCAACTTTAGTCTTCATTTTATAACATTTGGTAAATTGGAAACTTCATCTTTCACTTTTGGTTTAGGGAATGAACATTTATCAAGAATTTTGTATGGTTCATTGATTGAAAATATTTTCTTTACTTTTTAGTTGGATTATTTGTTGTGTATGCTCTTCTCTTGCATCCTTGGATGATCTTGAGAATAAAAAGCAACTCTTAATCCTCTTTTAAATAATGTGATTTTCTTGGAGAACTACTAACGCTTGAGTGTAAGACCTAAAAATGCTTGTCAAAGAAAGGAGGAATCAAAACGAAATCAAAAACTACTAATACAGTTGTTATACAGGTTGCCAAAAGGTGTTCAAGAAAACCACACCTAATTAAACAAGATAAAAAGAACAACATATTCAAAAACACTATATACGGGTTTTGGAAAAAAAGGGTACGTCCCTCTCCGCTCAACTGGAACATAACCCCTTTGGCATAACACCTTAAGCTACAACAATGGGGTGGTTCAGGAACCCCAAAGTAGTCCACACAAGAGGGAACCTTGTGGATGAAATGGGAAGTGCTCCGCACTACCTATCGACTAGTAAATTCCTTTGTGAGATAGAGTTACAAGTTGTCCCTACGCGACCCTTTTAAGTACATGATTTGGATGCATTTATTGCCCACTTATGCTTAAAGGGGAAAAGTCGAGATACTCCCAAACTAGTCATTGGATTTTTGGGTAAATCATCCCGCTCGTGGATAATCTTTGTAGCACCTAGGATGAAGAGAACCACCTAGGAAGATATACTTTGGCCAGGAGCCCACTTTGACCATTCTAAAATAGTGTTGAGTTGTGAACCATATTTTCATTGAGAAACGTGTGACGCGTTACTTTGCTTAGTTTTTACTTGCCTTAGGGTGAGGTGAAACTCTGCCAAAGTGAAGCCAACATTTTTCATTTTTTTTTAATTTACTTCCTTCACATTCTTTTGACACTTTTTTGATCAAAAGAAGGGTGACTACCTTTGTGTTACCAATCGATTGTTTCTGCCACTTTTTTGTCCGTTTACACCCATCCATGTTTGCGGTTGGGTAAGTTAAACATCTAAAGTGTGTGGAAACATATTTATATCATTGGTAGCCTTTGTGATCTTGATACCCACATCAGGATCGACATCATAGTTAGGAATGATTCATCATTTTATCTCCCTTTGACATGTTACCTCGTTTGCATTGTCTTGACATAATAAAGATACTTATGTCACGTTTCTCGTAAACATGATCTAAGTGTCCGTATTGTGGCATTACGTTGCCACGTTTTAACACATCCTTAGTATACTTTGACTTAGTTTGATTTCAAACATTGTCCAAATCTTGAAGGGTGTCGCTTACTTTGTTTGCATCATTTTGATACCACTTTGACACTAATATCTCACTTCTCTGCGAAGCTTGATAGACGTGTGTCAATTGGTGTGGTTACGTAGCTTACATTTGTAAACCTCACCCTTTAACATTTAGGCCTTGTTGGTTGTTAAACTTGTCATGGTATCCTTTGATTGGGAGTCACATCTACCCTTTGTTAATATTTACGCCTTGTTCATTTTGAGCTTGACGTAAATATTGACATTGTGTTGATCACCTTTGCATCAAACTTTTCACATGCATTTTCATATGGTGTATTTCCTTATTGATTGGATTTGTGTTTCACACTTGCATGATTGTTCCTTGTGATTATTCATCTAGATAAATTATTTTCTAGGACAATCCCTTTTGATCTCATTGAGATTGCATCATCATCACGATGTTTATTTTCCTTAGACCTTCTTGAAAAATCATGCACGCATATCAATACTTACGAAATGTCTAGTTGGTTGTCCTTATGCTACCAAAATTGACATGTCACTTCCTTCCCTTTGAAGGAGTTCCATCACACTATCTAGATCTAGACATTTGTGCTTAAAACAATGCCAAAAATGACTGATTATCACAAGGTTCCTTATACATACTTACAAAAATATGGAACCTAGGTTTAGCAATTCAAATCAAAAGATTCCCATTACAACTAAACCTCGTTTGGTTCTTCATGCTAGAGAGCCCATATGGGTAACTCGTTCCCCACCTTCATCTCATAGTCGGTGGTATGATTTGGACACTTTTGATCCAAATTATTATTCGAGTTCCCCCCACTCTTCTTCTAATTCTAATCCAAACATTTCTCTTCTTCTGAGGATTCCAATCCAAACATTTCTTCTGATTCTTCTGATGATTTGGATCCAAACTACTATTCAGATTCATCTAATTCGACTCCTAAGTCACGGTCCTCCCCTTCTTCGCAGGACCTCTATTATCAGTCATCTAAACAATGTTCTCCTCCTCTAAAGATTTGTGTCACCACAAATCATCTTCATCCTTCATCTAATGCGACTCCTACGTCGCGGTCCTCCCTCTCTTCGTAGGACCCCTTTTATCAGTCGCCTCAACGACGTCTTCTTCCTTTGAAGATACGCGTGACTCCAAATCCCTCCAATCAAACATCTAATACAATTCTTGAATCATGGTCCTCTCTTTCTTTGTAGGACCCTTGTTATTATTCATCCAATGTGATTCTTGAATCACGGTCCTCCCTTCTTTGTAGGACCTTCTTCATCAATCACCCCCAATAAGTCTTCCTCCTTTGAAGATTCGTGTGACTCAAAGTCCTTGAGTCAAACGTCTGAATCGACCCATGCGTCGTAATCTATAGACTTTGGACTTAATCCTACTAGTTTTACATATGATATACCATTGTATAGGTAGGTCCACACCACCTTCTTCTACTCCCGAGACATATAGCTACACATCTTCTTCGTCCCCCACATCATCTTCTTCTATCAATCATCATCAAACATCTTCTAAGTCTTCCACACCAATTGAACCTCTTTCTTCCAATCAACCCCTGGTGGTCGATCAAAAACTCATACCGATTGACCTCTTTCAGAATGAAGAAACAATCAAGGCATTTATAGGGGCACATGAAGATATTCCTTTAGAAGATTATGAGAAAGGATTCTCTTTAGACTTTGATGCGCCCACATATTGTGAGAAAAATGTTGATTCCTTTTATCAAGAAACAGAGGAAGAGCCTCAGATCATGCAACTTGATCCTCCTCTTATTCTTCCATCTTCACATTCTTCATTATGTGATGAAACTCCTAGGTCTTACATTGATCCATGGCCTATCTTCTCATCACCCAATAACTCTTTGTCTATCATAATTCCTCAATCACAATCTCTTATGGGGTCAACGCCAAGTAGCCCTTCATCTTCATCTAGGTGTGGGTCACCTTCTAGTAGCCCTCCCTCTACTATTTGTGGGACATTTTGAGTAGTCCACTATCTTCTATTCTTGGGGCACGTCCAACTATCCCCTTATCTTCTATGTATGGATCACCCCGGGTAGTCCATCATCTTCTATTCTTGGGCCACATCCTAGTAGTCCATCATCTTATCTATGGGTCACATCCTAGTAGCCCTTCTTCTTCTATTCTTGGGCCACATCCTAGTAGCCCTTCATCTTCTATCTATGGCTCACATCCTAGTAGCCCTTCTTCTTCTATTCTTCTAGTAGCCCTTCATCTTCTATCTATGGGTCTCATCCTAGTAGCCCTTCTTCTTTTATTCTTGGGCCACATCCTAGTAGCCCTTCATCTTCTATCTATGGCTCACCTCCCGGTAGCCCATCTTCTTCAATCCTTGGACCGTATCTTTTCATCAATCACATCATCCTTCTTACTATCAAAGATGTGGCAAGCCCACCATCATTTCTCTCATTCTATCATAATCATAAATGTTCACTTTCTTCTCCTTCTCGAGATCGGAAAAGTCACAAGTCAGCTTATAAGAAACCCAAACAGGTTCATTAATCAAGCTCAGAATCAAAACTTCAAAGCTCAAAATCCCCAACAAATCAAACAATCTCAAAATTCTAAATCAAGCGCGATTCAAGAATGCACATCAACGTAACCATCAAGTATGGTGCAAAGTGCATAAACCTCTGGATAGGGAACTCAAGCTCCCACATACAAAATCCATGTTTTAGGATAAATCATAGTCCTTTGTTGAGTGTGAACTCACCACGATCATCGAGATCGGGGAAAACATGACTCTTGATAAACAAACACGCTTAGTCTCCCTTATCAAGGAAGTCACAAACATTGTTGTTGGATCTTACCACACAGAGTGACTTTGTTAGTCCAACCTCTTAAAACTATCAAAAATAAAAAAAAAAAAACAATTCAAAAATACAAAAAAACATTGAGAAAACACAACAAAAATCAAAGGTACAAAGATCAAACATTGCAATCAGGTATTTGTGTACACATGGATGTTTCTTTCTTCCCTTCCTTGCTATTCTTCTGCAAGTCTTCCTACCATTTTCATCCCTTGGTGATATTTTGGTTAGCTTATTCACATGCATTTTGTGACATTTATCTCTATGGTATCCATTTGACCCTGGTCTTTTATCACCTTGGTAAATTAAAGAACGACTGACCTCTTAGAGATCCTATCACATTCAACATCTAATAAACTTGTTGCGAAGAACTTTTGGACATATTTGTTGACACTAGCCAATGTCATCATCGTAAGCACTTCCACCTCCTTCCATCAAGCCATCAGTGGTTCTTAACCCCTTGCAAACAAGAGAGCTGAAATAAGTTTTCAGAAAGCAAAAGAATCAAAATCAATCAAAAATCAAAAGCTAAAAGCTACAAAGCAAAAGCAAATTGATATATTACTCTCTCTTGGGGTATTTCCAATAATCTCTATCGGGGCTATGGATGCCTAACTGGTAGTAGAGAAATGTTGTGATTAGAATCAAATACATCTCCATCGGGGCTATGGATGACACCTGGCTGGTAGCGGAGCAATGTATGGCTATCCTTTCACCATCCATTCACAAAATCACCTTTCACAATAAATCATTCCTACACATTGGCTAGGGTCTCTTCACTTGTTGTCTATTAAATCTTCACTTCAAGAGGTAATAAACTCCACGTGCACACACTGGATCTCTATGAGTAAACAGATTAGTATGTTACCAAGTGTCTTTTTTGGACCTTGTTCAGACTCTTACTCTAGTCCATATCTTGTCTCATGATTTGTGCCTTTGGCTAATCACTTCTTCATCGTGAGGCTTCTAAGCTACATTCATATCATTCACATCATTCTTTCTACTTCATTAGAACATCCATGTGTATAAGATTACTTTTTGCCATGTTTTTGGACACCTTTGTCACCTTTCACAAAAATAATCTTCTCCTTCCTTTCTATCATGTGCTTTTAGGCCAACTTACGCTGGGGCATCCTTGCTTCTTCTCAACATTTCATTGGTTTATGTTCATCATCATGTTGAACCTATCCATAATGGCCTTGGGTCCACTTCTACATGTGAAGAGTTTTCCTTTGAATACTCCCACCTAATCACTGGGGCATTTTTGCATCTTCACCTTTCTGGTACGCACGTGGCCTTATGCCCTTGTACATCCCATCTATCGCTAGGGCATCCACGCTTACTTGTCTTCTATACATAGTTTCATAAAACTTTCAAAATCAACCAAAACATTCAAATATGTTAGAAAAATCATCAAAAACATTCAAATATGTTAGAAAAACTTCTAAAAATTGAAAATCATCCTACAAAACGTCACTCTTTGGTTCTCACTTGTTCATGTGTGTGACTCATGGATCATCTTGATCTACCTCCATCAACAAAAGCTAGGTTGCTTACTTCATCCGTACTCTGGGGCACAATGAGTTTGCCTAGTACTATTTCAGTAGTGCACATTACTTTTCCATCGGACCCAAGTGTCCTCCGTTATTCCCCTCACATGTATCCTTGCTTGGGGCACCATCATCAACCCTTGTCATTAATTTACATCGCAGTCGTAATTGAAGCTTGATAATAAAAACATTATATTATGTTTCTCTGTTAGTTTAGCTTGTTTACTTTCTCGTATTGCATTACATTTTGTATGTTGCATGGAGTTAGGCATCTTTCACTTTCTCGTATTGCATTGCATTTTGTATGTTGCATGGAGTTGGTGTTTTCAGCAATGGACAATTGTTCGTAGTATGGCTTTTCATGTCATTCTACCTTTGTCGTATGCTTATATTTTTCATAAGGACCGATGACGTAGCTCTTATGGCAATATGATGACATCGAAATTGTTCCAATACATAGTGGCTAGAGGCTAAGCTCTTCTCTCCCCTCCTCCATATTTCTTCTGCATCACTTTCCTCTCACCCCTATTCTTCCATCTTACCGGGGCATCTTGCCTCTTCCCATTCTTCTATCTATCTCTCACCTTTTTCGATCATCGATCATCTTCTTTCATCACCCCATCGACACTCGAGGGGCATCTCACTTCTACTAATTTTTCTTCTACCTCTTCAAAATTCTTTCCGTCTACTATCTTTGAAGTGGCATCACTTACGCCACCCCAAAGAGGGGAAAATGTAGACACCTATAATTACGCCCAAGCAATTTAAATACTTAAATTGCGTTAATTATCCTCTTTCTCACAAATCGATGACATATCATCAAAAGCGCTCATTTTCCCTCTTATATCATCATTAATTAATTACACTAAGCTAATTAATTAAGTCACCTATCCAACTAACTACCTAATTAACGACCTTCTGTTAATAAATCACCCCTTCTACCTAGACTAATTAATTATTATTAATTAATTAGCTTTCCCTTCATTTAACTAATAAATCAATATTTAATTGATTTAATCCCCTTCTAATAGCCTAAATCATACTAATATTCCTCTAATTAGCTTCTATAAGCTTACATCTACCTATTAGTTAATCACCTTTGATTAATTAAAACACCCCCAACTCCCATGACTTGCTAAGCATAAATTAAACCCTTCTAAAGTAAGGTTACCTTTTATAAAGCAACCTTATCCATTCCTAATCATGTTTTACCTTTATCCCACATGCAAAGGGATGAAGTGTTTCCTTTATCCATTGGGCTATATAAGGAGCCCTCCTTCTACCTTTATACCTACACCTAAACTTCTTAAGAGAGAAAATGCAAAGCATATAGCAAAGAGACTAAGAGCTTGCCTTTTGTTTTCTTGAGAGGTCACCATTGTTAAGAGCTAAAGCTTCCTATTCTTGCATTCTTTAAGGATCAAACAAAGCAATTTTTGATTTCCATTGGAGCTAAATAGGTCCATTCATTCTTGTTGGTAATCTAGGAGAGTAGAGATGTTAAAATAGCATGCATAGTTTTGATCTCATGTTTTCAAAGTTATAATGTTAGTTTAGATCTTGCTTAGTTCTCTATCTTGATGGTGTTTATGCTTTGTTTTAGCTAAACAAAGTATACATGCACACTGCATAGCTGGTACCTAAACTATGACCCCCATCAGACGGTGGTGGATTACACTACGTTGAAGAATACCTTCTAAAGCAGAGTTACATATCCCACGATTTTGAGTAGAATAACATCAACGCACTTTGAAGGATATCTAGTAAGGAATGACAAAGAATGTGTGGGAGTATGATGCATGGTTCAAAACTCTCTTGTCAAAACTATCCTATGATATCCATCCTTTCTCAAGATGCTCAATGGTTTGTTAGAGGGTTAATAATACCATTTAGAAGAGAACTTTTTCACAAGACATTCATCGACTGCGTGTAAGGCCTTCGACACCTTTGCCCTACATGCTTTGAAGCTTTCGGAAGCGTTGATGCTGGTGTTAGCCATTTCCTTAAAGCTCGGATTGCTACAACATCCAAGCGGTTGGAGAAGATTTCTGCAAAACCGAGTACATGATACTGCAGTGGTCTTTGGTGCACATATTTTGAATTAGAAGGGAATGCAAAGGATAGTTTCCCCTAAAAATCAGTACACGTGCTAATGACAATAGGCTATGAGATTTTCCATGGGGATCATGATGCGAGTAGGTGCCCTCTACTGTAGTGCGTGATCCATAAGAATATGTCTTGATACTACAAGATCTATACCTCTATGACCCATGACACCAAGGATTGTAGGTTGATTGACCAAATTCATGATGCCATTGATCTTGGTGTGCACCAGACTAGCCTTGTAAGAAGTTCCAAGGATGATGATCACCACTATGAAGGGCGTGTAGATGGAGGAGCGCATGGAAGAGGTTTCCATGGGGAATTTCATGGACGTGGCAGCCGGGAGGAAGAAGTGAGTTCCCATGAGGAACCTATTATAACTATGGGTCTACAGAGCATTATAAGTGTGAGTGTCCTAATCTGTTACAATGCTCATGGTGTGGAAAGAAACATAAGTACAAGGAGTGCCCTGATCTATTTGAGCACATGAGCCAGTAGCACTAGAAAGAAAAAGGCATTGGGATGGTAAGTATAAATAAGGTTGACTCACAAAGGTGGATGCCGAGAGTGGTGCGTGATTCAATACTAGAACCTGTATAAGTAACGATGTGGCGGAGGCCGCGACGCCAAGGAGGTAAAGAAGGTAAAGAACCTAGTTACAAGAGAAGAAGTGGTACATGGGAATTATCCAGGACCTACTCATCAAAAAGAAGTGTATCAAGAGACCATGGAGGTGATTTTTATTTTGTAAGGGGAGATCCATTATCTCGAAGGAGAAGTCAAGGTAGTTAGAGCAGAGGAAGAACACTAAGATTCTCTGAAGGACCTGGATGAAGTCAAGGAAGTATGTAGGATGTTAAGGAAAGAGAATAGTATTCCCTTTCTAGGAGAATTTTTATGGGAGAAGGTACCATGCGTTGGAGGGGGAGCGTGAGAGATAGGTTACGCATCCTAACCTTCCTCCTCATAGCCTTGACTAAGAAAAGGAGATCACATTGAATGTTGTTATAGATGGATGGCTTCGAGTAATATCCTCATTGACACAAGGGTGGAGGTAAATGTTCTTACTCCATATTCTTGGCCTCAAATGGGAAGGCCCGTACATGACCATCTTCGAATGTGCTATATATGGAAAAATGGACAAAGGCCATGCCCATTGGCATCTTAAAGGATATGGCTATCACTATTCAAGGAGCCAAGTTTAGGAGACTTTAAAGTCTTGGCACTAGCTGAGGAGAAAATTTTCAAGCATTTCTTGAGTGCCCCTAGTGTTACAAGAACAATGTTGACCTACGGTTTAACAAGGGGTATATAAGTTTTGAGAACAAGGAGGAACGGATCATCATCCCTTTGATAGATGGGAAGTCAAGCACCCTATACTAAGCCCTTGGGAGAAGAATTCCTTGATATAATTTATGTGCGCTCCATTAGAAACCCTGAGATAATTCAGCCTTAGAAGGAGTTATCCAGTTTGAAGATTCTCGATCTATGAGTGATAAAACTAGCGTGGCATGTGACAATTGGGTGCATGAGACTTATGATTTGATTGGGTGACAGTTGAGAGGATCGGTAAGGGTAACAAAGGTGCACTCATTCAAGCATCTACGAGGAAGAAATTTCCAATCTACTCTTGAGGAGCTAGCCCTGATGATTTCTTATGAGAAATGAAAGCTCAGTGGAAAGATAAGGTCGAAAGAAGAAGTATGCTCAACTATAATTTTCTTGGGACTGCATTGCGTTAATGAGCTATACATCGTGAGAATCTTATAGAATGGTGCGAGGTGAGATTCACATTCTCGTTAGGTTCTCCAAAAGCAACGTGTCCACTTTCATTCAAGACTATCATGGAAAGGAACCCTCCTCTATTCATATCTAAGAGTGTGAGAATGCTGGATAGAAGGCACATAATCTTTTCCACCTTCTTTATGGGTACATAAGTATTATTCCACCTTATAGGGATGCGTGCATTCATGGTATATTCATTTAGAGATGCGCCATCGGATGGTAAATTGGGGGGAGATGGTGGCTGATCTCAATCAAGCTTTTGAGCATCGGAGTACAAATCCATCATTGGATAAGGTGTTGTCATTTTTCAAGCGCCTTACAAAGGTGGGAGATAGCGCTATGGTGGAAGATAGGATACTAGAGTTGTTAAGTGAACCTATTTTGGAGATGCACTTTGATGAATAGGAATCAAAATAAATACAAATTTAGTGTGTGTGTATTGACAAGGAAAAAGGAAAAATCATCTATGTGCTAGATGGTGAAGAAATCAGAGTCGTATGCTAACCATTATGAAGGTATGTGTGAATTCATGGATAGAATTAATGAGAAAACACGTGCCTACCATGAACCTTTCAAGATAAAGAGGGTTAACATTGGGTCGGAGGCGGAACCTAAGAAAGCTATCATCGAGACTATTGGTTGGAAAAATAAGTCTTAAATATCATCGATTTCTTTGCGTAAATTTCGTGGATTTGTTCCGAAGATGGGTACCATGAACTTAAATGAGTTAACCACTCCTTGGGGAAATGAGGATCAAGTTGAAGGAAGGTGTGTGCCTAATTTAGAAGAATACTTATCGATGAATCCAAACCTATGCATACGGTTTAAGGAGGAGATAGATAAGATGATCACTTCAATCATCATTGAAGCTATGGAGGAATCGAATGGATAAGCCCAATGGTCATCATCATTAAGGATGGAAGGGTAAGGATCTGTGTTGATTATGGGGACTTGAATGCAATATGTTTCATTGACCCTTTTCTAACCCCCTTCACTAAAGAAATTCTTAAAGGAGTAGCCGGGCGCGAGGTCTACTCCTTCATGGATGGGTTCTCAGGTTATCACCAAGTCAGGATTGCAAAGGAAGACCATAGAAAGACAAATTTCACCACTAAGTTGGGAAGATTTTCCTACACTGCAGTTATGTGCCGTTTGATGAAGAATGCACCCGGTTGTATTCTCGCATCGTGGTACAAGAATTTCAGGACTTCATCCATAAATTTCTTCAAGTCTACCTAGATGATTGGACTTTGTATGGGATAGTAAAATACCATTGTGAAAATTTGAGGCTGATGTTCGAGAGATGTCGGTAGTTGAGGATTTCCCTTAACATTAATAAATGTGTCTTTCTTTACTACATTTGGAACCTGTGGGGCATATTATATGTAAGGAGGGCTTGTTAGTGGATCCCACCAAAGTTGTTGTTATTGTGGGATTGGGAGAGCCTACAGGTCAAATCTCGGTATGCAGATTCCTTGGCCATACAAGGTACTACAAGATATTTATTAAATGGTATGCCAAGATCGCCGCATCATTGGAGGGATTTCTTAAACACAAGAGTTCTTTCACTAGGGAGAGGTGAAGCAGAAGGCATTTGACACTTTGAAGGATAGACTTGTTATTGCACCCATACTACACTTTCCTTCATGGGATAAGCCTTTTCATGTGCATGTTGATGCCTCTGGGACATCCATTGGAGTAGTACTAGCACAACCTGGTGAGGGGATTATTGACCATCCTTTTTGTTTTTCCAGTAGAAAGTTGACACCAGCAGAGTTGAACTATACCACTACGGGCACGAGGCATTGTCAATGATCTACACACTGCATAAGTTCAAGTAGTATATGTTGTCTACACCTTTTTTATTCTACACAAAACACATGGCATTGAAGTACTTGGTAAAAAAGTATATTCTACAAGGGTGCATATGTCGTTGGGTCCTACTATTTCAAAAATTTGAGTTCACAGTGGTCGTAAAACAAGAAAAGAGTAACTCAGGACCTGACCACTTATCAAGAATTGACTCAGGGGAGGATGCGCAGAGCATTGAGGATACCATGCCAGATGAGAAACTATTTAGGTTGCAGAGCACACCCTCATACTTGAAAGATATTGCGGTATTTCTTATAATGGGTATGGCTTCGGAAGGGATGAAGGATTTAGAGAGGAATAATTTGGCGATATGTGTCATGCCCTACATGTTGATTAGTGGATATTTATACAAGTTAGGCCATGATGAGGTTCTACACCGATGCATGCTAGAACATGAGTGCATGGTGATTATGGAGGAAGCGCATGGTGGGATTGCAAGAGGGCACTACGCAAAGAAATTCCATAACATGGAATATTCTATTAGTAGGGCTTTGGTGGAAAAGTATCTACCAGGATTGTATTGATTTTTGTAAGGCCTGTGACCATTTCTAGTACCTTGGAAAACTTGGAAGGAGGGATGAAATGTCCTTGAGACCTATAGCTAGCGTGAGCCATTTGAAAATGGGAAATTGACTTTGTAGGACCAATTTCAGCTACCACGCATGAAAAGGATTGGTTCACGGTATATCATCACTTTCACCGATTAGTTGACAAGATAGGAAGAGGCGGTGCGTAAGGTATCGACCACTGACCTTTGTAGTGATGATAGCTAGAGTCTTGTGGGAGAACATAATCGGTAGGTATGGATGTTTTAATCTTGACAAGTGATAGGGGTACACATTTTCTGAATAAAATGGTTAGGATTCTAGTAGAATTTATAGTGGCCCATGATGCACGACCTAGAATTCACCAAGTAAGACCCTAGACACAATGGCACATCGCTAAGCCTAGACTGAGCACTCACCTGAAGCGTGCAAAGGTACCAGGTCCCTCTTTAGGGTTGTTGTTGCAAGATGTTAGCATGATGAATATTTAAAGCATCTAGATACATAACTAATAAATCATTCCAAAGTGTATGATGACAGACCTAGATCTAAGGAAGAATAGACTTAAACAATAATCATGATGGAATCAAGAACATGCAATATCCAAAGCACGAGAAATATCACTCGAGTTCAACCAATATCCTCCATATATTAAGATATCAATTATACGAAGCTTCTTATATAGTAATGGCAATCTATGCCTATGCGTGCTCACAATAATCCAGTCTTGTATACATATATATATCTATCTCTCGATTCCTCCTATATGCATATATACGTATATCTACTACGTAGTTCACTACATATATATAAGGGTGGGGACTTGCCCTTCACCGCTTATCCATTCCAAAAATAGGTTGCATGCTATTAATAGCCACATGCCATTTACAAGCATAGCCACACATGCAAGTGTGCTAACTATAGACTTACATCGAGTTAAATACATTAACAATCTATTCTTAGCCTACATCCATGCAAAACATTTTGTATCCAATCCTCCAAAAATAGCCAATGCATGGCGCGCACATCTCTGCTTTGTTTGTGTGCTCTGCATGCCATCTTCTAAAAATAGACCTTCATGCTCAAAAAGGCTAAGTCCTGAAAGATGAACTTATCCTCCACACGCATGTTCTCCTATCCATTCGCGCCTTTGAACATGATGTGTTTTCCCACGTGGACCTCTTGTGTGATTTCTATCAAGTGTTCTCTGATCAATATTACCCCACACTAATTTCATTGTCACCCCGATAATGGTTGTCTCCAAAATGAAGTAAAGAATTTTGAATAGAAAGAATAAGAAATAATATTTACAAATAAAGAATAATTTATTACAGCCTGTAGCTTCATCCACTTCAATTTGAAGGATCAATTCTAGATACTCCTCCTTTATTTGGGCCTCTAAGGCCTGCCACTTGGTAAGCACTTCTTTTTCCTTTTGTGGAATGTCCACAGTAATGGACTCCAACTCATCCTGTGTAACTTAACCCTTCTCATTCGTTCAAGGAGACCAACACAATATTGGACATTGCAGTCATCCTTCCTTCCAAATTACATCCATCTTTCGGGAAATGAGTTTCCCAAGCTCATCCAATCATTCCTTGTGTGGTTCTTCTACTGTTGCAAGGGCTTCACGCTTCTTTTTTACAAGTGTTAACCTTTCTGCATGGCCCAAGGTATCATCCTTCATCACCTTCTGGACCTCATTGTCCTCCTCAAGGTTTTTATTTTAATTAGCACCTTTGGAGTTGTACATATGTTCAAGGCTTGATCCGCCTTCTTTAGTTCTTCTTGCAGCGCTTGCAGTAGTCCTTCGTAAGATGCGATCTTTCTGATCACTGCAACCTTTTCTCTTTCACCTCTTGTTCAGATTCTTTGGTGTCGGCATTCTTATGGTGTCATCTTCTAATACCAAGTCTACCAAAGTTCTGACATAGTGCATTTCGAGGGGAATTGCTCTGGTACCTTAGACTCTAGATGTGGGCGTGCTTTCAACACATGATCTCCAATGGCCTTCTTCCATGTGATGAATGTAGGATACTTCAAGTTTTCTCTAAGTATTTCTCTTGTGTCATGTTATTTCTTCATCCTTTATTTTAAGTTTTTCTCTCGCAGTGCCCGATGGTTGCAGCTTTATCCATGTTTCTTCTTACCACTTCATGTGAGAAACCTTCACCAATGCATTCTTATCCTACTCATAGACATAATAGTAGGTTTGACTATTATGTGTCTAGCTTGAGGTGTTTTCTTTAACTGCCTCGATACACATGACTCCTCACACACATCAAAAAGTCTCATTCATCCATGGGTGTGCATCGACCATGAAAGTTGCTTTCTCGTGCATACGGTCACCATATCCTCATCCATAAATTCCAAGCCAAATAAATCCTTCTTTACCACATTGCTCTGAAACGCATGTGAACAATTTTTCTTGTGTCCTCAAGCATAGCCCATGAGTGGTGCATTGTGTTCTCCACTCATCCTCTTCGATCTAGGCCCCTTGGGAACTGGAGCTTCAAGGTTAGGAGTTTTTACGATACACCTTGAGTAGTCATATGTGTGGATTCCCGATGCCTCCTTCTCTCCTTCTTCTCCATCCTTCATTTCTTCATCCTTTGGCTCTTCTTGTTTGGCTCCTCCCTGCTCTGTTGTTCCTCCTCAAATTCAGGTGGGGTAGGAGATCCTGGCGCACTTTCCTCCGATTCTTCTGCCTCTTCACTCAACTTCAAATTTCTCCTTCTTGGTTCAGTGGTCTCCTTGTGTGGAGAGAGGTGAGGTGATCTTATTACCGATTGTGGGGTTGCACCTTGAGTCCTTGTTTGTTTAAATACTTTCTTGAATTAGCACTCTCCCTACACTACTTACAATCTCTTCCTCTTCTCCGACCATGAGTTGGCATGGTCGCGTGCTATGATTCTTTCTTATCTGATGGATGTCTCCTCCTATGCTCCAAGCCACCACTATCTTCATGCTCCTCTTCTTCATCTTCTACCTCAATTTTTTCATGGGCTTTTGTGCCGGTATGTTTTCCATTGTATGTTTACCTTTCGGTGGCCACAGGAGGCATGAACTCATTCTCCATGTACTTGTTATTCTCTAACTTGGGCTTCAGTTGAAGGTACACTAGTGCTTCTCCAACATCTCCCACAGCCAAACTTACTTTTTAATGCTCAATACATCAAAAATGAGCCTTTCGATATAAGCACTTCACCCTGGATACACATATTTCTTCCTTAAAGTGTGGTAGTCACATCTACCTTATCACATTAAATGTTAGGTGGCACGCATTCGAGAACCTATGAACTGATGCCTGAAAGTACCTTGTTGTGAAGGCATAAGGAAACTTGCACCAAGGGCTCCATGCTCCATCTCTCATTGCAAACCACACGATGATGCAAAAAGTGCTTTGGTATATAGAAAAAACTTGTCTTTCCCACCACCGAAGGTAAGTCCTTGGGGATGCCATTCTTCTTTAAAGGATGTGCAGAGCCTATCATACCATTTCTCCACCCTTTCTTGATTGGAGTCTGTCATGGATCCTTCACATAAGTATTTTTGAACCTTTCAGCAGGTGACTTATTCTCCATGGGATACTCCCATATCTTTTCCTTCGGTCCATCTAGTACCCCAATCTCCATGAACACCAAAGTGAACAATAGAACAGATCCAAAGCTGATCTTTCCTCCTGTGTGCACTTCCTTGACTATTGTCTCTATAATGTAGCCTGAAATATTGTAGACTACTCCTTTATGACATCCTCTTCGCAACATGCAGCCACATGGTGTTCACCTGTGACCACCTCTCATGGTCATTTAGCTTTGTAACAAGATGTGTGGCTGCTTACACAATTGGATACTTCTTTAAGTTTATTTATGTCCATATTACACGGACCTTCAAAGTACCCCAAGCTCCCTTCTGGTCTCTAAGATCGTGGCCTTTTCTATTAAATCATTCTTCAAATCCTCTCCGTGTTCCCTTTAATCCTATCACTGTGGAGATTAGCGTGGATGAAATTCTCACTCTACGTCCTGCAAAGTAGAAAAATTCTTCTTGTACTCTGCTCATGAGCCTTTGGTATAAGGGCTCATATTTCCCAAAGTAAGGAGCTTGTATAGTTGGTAAGACTCCAAACCCTTTTCAAGAGCTTCTCACATGCATCATCATATAATGACATGTCTTCCACCATGCATTTATTCATCTTTGTGTTGAGAAAGGCATCAAGTTCCTTCTTGTTCTCTATGGTCGGTGGTTGTACTCACTCACCTTACTTTTCCTTATGTGATAATCCCACTCCTGGCCTACTATGACCCCCTCTAGGTATTGCATTTCAGAAAACTTACTTTCAGGAGCCATCTCCTCTTCTTCTATGACCACCTTCTTCTTTCCTTTTCTCTTGTTGCAACTGCTTTCTTAGGTGCCATTTCTACCTTGCAATCTTCTGTATTTACTCGCCTCTTTAACTCTATAATATGCGAATCAAACCCTAGCTCGATTCAACATCCCTAGGTGAAATCACATGCCCTCACTCCTCTCTTTCACCTTGCTTTGCTTCAAACCCTTCACCACCAGGGGACACGTAAGATTCTTTTGCACGAGATTTTTTCACATCTGTTTCACACCTTCGCACCTCAATTCGATCACTCGGCTCTTCGCACTTAGCTCTTTTCAAATACTCTTAATCACAATGGTAAAAATGAACTCACATCCCATCCTTATATAGATTTTCAAATTTTTGATGCATTTATTTCTCCTTCACCTACCAAGTATCCTCTCATTAATTGACCAAATTCATTCTTTCCATGCGGTACATATTGCGCCCCATCTATAACCTTCTAGCATGCCTTCCTACCCTCTAGTCACAGACTTCTCTTTAACACACTTCCTTGCACCCGAGTACCTCGTCATTGCACCTTCTCTTGGTAGTTACCATGGCCTCTTCTTACCTCGCGTTATATTGTCCCTTCATTCATCTCCATCTTGGTCACTTTTAGAAGCAATCTTTTGACTTGAAAAGCACCCATAGTAGCTTATTCCTTTCACCTTCCAATTCCCACAGTCTTGTACCTGGATATCAACAACCACCCCACACTAAAAGTATGTGCAGTCCTCTACGCATAAACATGCTTCAAATGAGTAATTAGCTTCATGCGCACAAGTGCACTTATTACACAAGAACAAAACTAAATTGACAAAGCATAAGCGATAATGAAGGAAATACATTAAGGAAATATAGAATGAAAACCTAATCTAAATGGAAATATTACCTTATTACAAACACCAAGAAGACTTATTTATAGTAGGCTTTCAACCTACTCCCATTAAAGTAACCGGGTAGCCATGTTCCATCAAGTGCTTCTAACTAGAAATCATTTGATTCAAGTATGTAAGTGATGACATACGGCCCCAACCAATGTACCTTAAGTTTTCTGGATGGCAAGAACTTAGAGTCATAAAGAAGTACCATTTGTCCAACCTCAAACTTCTTATCCCTTATGTTTTTTCTATCATGCCATGCTTTCTGCCTGGAATTTTCTTGCTTCTGACTCCACTCATGCTATGGCTCATCACTCATCCAGCTTAATCATCTTTTCAATCTGTTCTTCTAAGCTTTCTCATCAGCTAGACCTCCAGCACGTGCGATACACAAAGAAGGTAACATGAATTCTATAGGAAGAATGGATTTTGTGCCAAACACTAACTGAAATGGTGTGGCCTTGTTCAATCTCTTATAAGTTGTTCTATATGCCCAAAGAACAACAGACACTTTGTCATCCCAATCCTTTCTTCCAACATCACAAATTTTTGTCAAATGTGGCTCAAAATTTTGTTGAAAGCCTCAGCAATTCCATTTGCCTAAGGATGGTAAGGTGTAGTCTTATGGTATGCAACCATAAACTCATCCAATAGGATTCTGATTGTCTCATTCAAAAATGTGTACCCCTATCACTTGTTAAACTCAAAGGACATCCATACCTTGTAAGAACATTTTCCCATAGAAACCTAGCTGTTGTAGTTGTTATACAGTCCTTCGTAGGTGCTTGCTTCTACCCACCTTGTGAGATAATCTGTGTAAGTAATGATATATAGTGATCTAGTCCTACGCGCGGCTGGTGAAATAGGTCCTACAAAGTTGATAGCCCATTTCTCAAATGGTTTTGCACTAGTAATAGGTCTTAGAGGCATCTCATCTCTTTTCCCTGGTTTACCTAGATTGAAAATGATCACATGCCTTGCAATATGCCTTACAATATTTATACAATGTCTCCCACCATAATCCAACAAGTAGGATCTTGCATGCTAGTAGCATCACCTGCATAGTGGCCACCTGTAATACCACCATGTGCCTCCTCCATTATATCCATGTGCTCATGTTCAATACACAATGTAATACTTCATCTCTACCTAACTTGTATAGGTCACCACTGATCAACATAAAAGGTGCCACGCATATATAGCAAGTTGTTTCTTTTCCAAAGCCTTCATTCCTTTTGGTGTGCCACACCAGTCCATAGAAAGACAACAATGTCTTCTAATTATGATGGGCATTGTAACCTATATAATTGGGCATCGGCATGGTTCTCTTCAATTTTTGTGCTTCCTCTCCTGAATGAATTCTAGATAAGTGGTCTGGTCCAGAATTACTTTTCCCTAGTTTTACCACAACTGTGAAATCAAACTCTTGAAATAAGAGTACCCATCTGCATATGCGCCCCTGTAAAATGGGCTTGTTCACCAAATACTTTAATGCCATGTGATTTGTATAGAATACAAATGGTGTAGCTAGTAGATACTATCTGAACTTGTGTAATGCATAGATCATGGACAAAGCTTCGCACTTTGTAGTTGTATAATTTTGTTTAGCAGGAGTCATCTTTCTACTAGAAAATAAATAGGATGATCTATAATACCTCTCCAAGTTGAGCTAACACTACGCACCAATGGTTGATGCATCAAGAGGTGTCCACATGTACATGAAATGGTTTATCCCATGAAGGAAAATGTAGAATAGGCGCGGTAGTAAGTTTCTCTTTTAATATCTCAAATGCGCGATGTGCTCTTGTTGCGGTTCTCCCAATAGAATGTACCTTTTCCTTTAGTAACTCCTCCAAAGGTGTGGAAAATTTTGCATACCCCTTATGAATTTTCTATAATACCCTGTGTGACCAAAAATCACACACCTCACTCACGATGGTAGTAGTACTTCAGAGTCCTAGAATGACTGCAACCTTAGTTGGATCAACTAGCAAACCTTCCTTGCAGATTATGTGTCCTAACATAGTATTCCAAATGGTGTAGCAAATATGCACTTCTTGATGTTCAATGAGATACTCAATTGTCTGCATCTTTCAAACATTAAGCGTAGATTGTCCAATGATCCTTAATAAGCCCATATATTGTCCAATCATCTAGATACACCTGTAAGAAGTTATGAATAAAATATTTGAATTCCTGAACAACTATCACATGAGAATACATCAAGCATGTTTTTTAATCCAAAAGGCATCATGGTATAGGGAAAATCTGCCCCATTAGTAGTAAAAGTTTTTTTTTTCACGATCTTCCTGGGCAATCCTAACTTGATGATACCCGAAAAACCCATCTGTAAATGAATATATTTCATGCCCTACCACTCCTTCCAGTATTTCCTCAGTGAATGGTGTAGGAAAGGGTATGTGACACATGCAACATTCAGCTCCCTATAATCCACATGATTTGAATCCGACCATCCTTCTTGATACTGATCACCATTGGACTAACCCATTCTAACTCATCCAAGGGTTGAATGATTCCAGATTTCAACATTTTATCAATCTCTTCCTTTACCTTTTCATGCAAATTGGGATTCATTCTATAAGGTCTCTTTCTAACTAGGTGCACCTTCTTTGAGCTTGATCTTCATTTCCCCTAGTGATTCATGCACACCTTTAAGTTCATGATATCCTTGAGGGAATAAGTCCTGATAATCCCATAGAAAACTCAATAATATTTCCCACTCCAAGTGTGACTAATAGTCTCTAATTATGGCCTCCTTAGGCTCAACCTCTGATCCTATATTTACCTTCTTTGTCTTCATTGGTTCATGATATACGTGCGCATTTATATGCACTATCTAAGACCTTTGCACTCCTGTATGAATGGTTTGACATTGAGTTCTCAACTTCCTCGTCATCTACTATGTAAACCATATTTCCTTTTTCTTTCTCAAGGAAAGTGCATTCAAGTAGTATAGAGTCAATTCTTCTTCTTCTTCAAAATGCACTCCTGACTCTGTCTCACCAAATAATTCCTGAATGAGATCTTCTTCCTTTGCACTATCTCCCATAGTTAAACATTTGACAAATTTTAATGCCTCTTCTACTGGAGGTTTGGATGAGAAGTAGTCAAAGGTCTGGATCATTCTGTAATCAAATTTTTCCAATTTCTAGTCTCTCTATGTAGTTCTACATATACATACCAAGTGTGTGTGCATCCTTGGAGAGTGGAATATAATTTATGCACCCAGAGTGAAGGTGGTAATGCTTCCTGTCCCACTGTCTAGAGTCTCTCACACTATTGAATGTGATGTTGAACAGGTTGATCACCATGATAAGTAAAAAATCTATATGTGTAGGTGCATTTGCTCTAAAAACCTAGTAGATAGTGTGATTCTGATCTCATTCCATTCCATAAGATTATCTCTATGAACTACCCACCAGCACATTGTTGTCCCACGCAAGGTATATGCTAACATATCTCTTCTCTTAACTTGGTCTATCCATTATGCTTTTTCCATGGCTTGTAAGAATACTAGGAAGATCTTCTGCCCCAGTATACCAAGGTACCAAGCTACCTATACATCGGAGAACAGAGTGAGTCCCTTCTTCCGCAACTGCGCTCTTCACTTCACACCCTACTAGTTCATATGTACCATGAGCCCAATTATCACAAGAAATACTTGTAGTATCACTAATAGATTGAGAATCTTCCCACTAAAGGATGCCTTCCTTTGATGGCTCATTGACCTCTGGGTCCTGAATAGCATGCACATAAATTTTGTTTAAGTCCTCCTCACTCAAAGGCTCAACATACGTGTAGAATTTCCATCTATTAATGGGATTACAACTCATTCCTCCTTGTTTTCAAAACTGATGTAGCCCTTGTTGAACCTTAAGTCAACATTATTTGCATAACACCAAGGGTGCCCAAGCAAAGCTGGAAAATTGTCTGCTTCCACGAGTGCTAGTACCTCAAAATCCCCAGTGAACTTGGCCCCTTGTATTGTTATAGATGCATCCTTTAAAACTCTTATGGGAGTGGCCTTAGTCTATTAGGCCATAAACAACACATTAGATGATGGCTGTAATGGGGGTCTCCCCATTTGCACCCATGCATCTAATGTAAGAACATTACTTTCGCATGTATCAATCAATATATTTGCTCAAAAGTCCATCCATCCACAACAACATTCAAAGTGATTTCTTGTTGTATTCAATGCTATCAGGGGAATATTTACATGTAGGATCTGTCATTCATTCTCAGTGCTTGTGCATGGAGTGTTCCCCTTCAACCAATTCCCTAATAATGGAATAATATTCTCCTGGCGCAACATTTTACATACCTCTCTAATGTCATCAATATAGAGGAAACCTTTTTCTAATTCTTTCTTTTGTTCCATCTTTCTTGACTGCTCTTTTAAACACTGTATTTCACCTTGAATATTTCTGAGGACCTCCATGGTCTCTTGATAGACCTCCTTCTGATGAGAAGGATCTGGGTACCTTGCATGCAGAACCTCCTCCTTAGTGATTATAGGCTTGTGATGCCTCTTTTTTGTGTGTTGCTTCAGCTCATGTGGTAATCTTCATGGTTAATGCCTCGGGTTCTAGTGCTAGCCTTGGGCATCCAATAATTTTCCACCACCGTGCATTGGATTCTAACCATCCTCATGCCTTTTTCTCCTTCTTATGTTATTCTTGAGATGCTCATACAAGTCAGGAACTCCTCATATCTATGATTATTCTCGCATAAATAACATGTATTATTCGAGGACATTCACACCTATAATGATAAGGGGATCTACATGTATAACATATTCCATGAGGAAACTCACTTCTTCCTCCACCATGGCCTTGTCCTCCATATCCACCTCGATATCCACATCCTCTTCCATGACCTCCTTCAAAACAGCCCTCATTCTTGTCATAGCATGGTTGATTATGATCCGATCCTAGTGCTCATTCTTTTTTTAGAATTATCCAATACACTTATCTATCATACCCCAATATCTATAGCATCATGGATCTGAAAAATCAACCTCTAATCTTGAGTATCATGGGTCGTGGATTGGAAATTTTATAATAGTAGATATGTTCTTCCTTATCGCATGATGTAACAAAGGATAGTGGCTAGCATCATGATTCAAATGACAGATCTCATAGTCTAATAGTAATGAATGTATGGATCTGTGAGGACAACTATCCTTGGTGTGACCTTCCACTTCACAATCTGTACACCAAATCCCTGAGTGCATTTCATGGGCTGAATTTTTGATAGTTTATCTAATTGCTTTGCCATAGCTATGATTGTGCCTCTAAGAATGGGCTAATGCCGGTTTCAATACTCCCACTTACATCAACACATAGGGATGCCTCCAATGCTTCGCATTGATCATAGTGTATGTCTTATGTGACAGTGCCTTTATAAATTGTGTAATTAATCCTCCAACAAACCATTGTGCATGTTGGCTTGCGTGAATATCATAAGAAAACTTAGATAGAAGAGTTTTAAAGTAGGCATCATACTCACGTACACTCTCAGTAGTGCCTTGTTTGATATCTTTGAGCATGCTTATACTCTTCGCTCAAACTCTGGGATATAGAACTCTTTTAAGAAATCATCCTTCAATCTTTGCATAATCCACGCAAGTTTGATCTGGGTCAAACTTCATGTACCAGTTGTGTGCATGTCCCTGTAATGTGGTAGAAAATTGACTTGCCTTGTGCTCTCGAATCCATGATCCCTTTCGCGCACCATAAGATTTCACACATGTGCACATGTTTAGCAACATCTTCTATACCTCTATACTCTAGGAGACAAAGAGACATCTCCATATAAATATTCTAAGGTTGCTACGGGCCTTACCCACCTGATCCACAACCTAATGTGTTTCCTCTACCTCCGGGCCACCAGATCCACTTTGGAACTAGAACCACCTATACCTCTTGATCCTCCACCTATAGTTAGAATAGGACATGTAGATATACTCCCATGTGCTCCTATAATAGTACTATATTGAACCCCTATGTATGCAGAAGTAGTTCCACTTCCAAAGTGGAATCCAATATTTTGTGTGCTCATGTTTTGTGTGGATGACGTGCACTGAAAATGTTCCCTAAACAAAAACAAATCCATCCTTCCCCTGCCATTGAGGTGTTTTGTTCCTGAATTATTTATTCTCTCTTACTTGTCATACTAGATCTTTGGAAAACCAAGCACAATGGCTAGGTTATAAGGTAGGTTCAGGTGCACGCCCATGGCCCAGAGTTGTCTCTCTGACATGATTCCATGTGGGGATGAGAGCATTCCTGTCATGTTTTCCCATGATGGGGAGTTCACGATGCTCGGCTCAGGTCTTCTACATGAGCTTCAAATCCTTCATGAAGCCATCTTTCTCCATAATGCCATCTGCTCAAACGTCATGCTACTTATCTATCTCCCTCTCGCATGCCTCATTATACTTAAGCCACCTTTCTTCCCTCTACCTTTCTACTGCTAAGTCCACCATCCTTCACCAATCTTATTCCTTCCCCCACGTGTGGTGGGGTTTAGCTAGCCATGGGTTTGTATTCCAAATTCAAGGTTAGCATCAAGATCTTAATTTCTAGTGGAACACCTTGTAAATATGTCCCTCTGGGATACCACAAAAATTTAAATTCAGCTACCTATACGGAAAATAATACGTCAAAATTGAATACTCTAGAATATAACTATTTAAAACACCATAGAACCATGTATCCAAAACACGATTCGGATCAAATCAGCATCATAAAGGGATTGAAATTCTTCCTTCGTCCAAATAAGTGTGCGATACCTCCAATTCCATTTAGACACATACGTAATCAGCCATTTGTATAGCTCTACTAGGAAAAATAATAGAGAAGCTCTCATAAAGCTGCTCTATTATTTAAACAAGTGTGTATGTTAAACTCGGATCAATGTTGAATCTTTATGTGTATTCTTCCTCTAGATCATGTATCCACTCCTCAACACTTGCTAGAGTTAATTTGGTATGTCATCATCGTGAACCATCTGGAAACAACTAAAAACTAGGTCCCGCAATGCAACTAATGATGCAGCCTAGAATTCACCAGTAAGACCCTAGATGCGGCGGCACATCACTCACCTAGATTGAGCACTCACCCAAGTGTGCAAAGGTATCAAGTCCCTCTTTAGGGTTGTTATTGCAGGATGTTAGCATGATGAATATTTAAAGCATACATATCCATAACTAATACATCATTCTACAGTGCATGAAAGATCTAGATCTAAGGAAGAATAGACTTAAATAATAATCATGATGGAATCAAGAACATGTAATATCCAAAGCACACAAAAATAACACTCAGGTTCAGCCAATATCCTCCATATATTAAAGATAACAATTATACAGAAGCTTCTTACAATAATGGCAATCTATGCCTATGCGCGCACAATAATCCATCGATCTTACGTACATATATTTATCTCTCGATTCCTCCTATATGCGTATATTTGTATATTTTCTACGTAGTTCACTATGTATATATAAGGGTGGGGAATTTTCCTTCACCGCTTATCCATTCCAAAAATAGGTCATATGCTATTAATAGCCACGCGCCATTTACAAATATAGCCACACATGTAAGTGTGCTAACTATAGACTTTTTTCGATTAACTACGGTGATAATCCTATTATGTTCCTAAAAATAGCCAATGTGTGGTGCACACGTCTCTGCTTTGTTTGTGTGCTCCGCACACCATCTTCAAAAAATATACCTTCATGCTCGAAAATGGTTAAGTCCTGAAAGCTGAACTTATCCTCCGCACGCATGTTCTCCCTATCCATTCGCGCCTTTAAACATGACCTGTTTTCCCACACGGACCTCTTGTGTGCTTTACGTCAAGTGTTATCGATCAACATCCCATCACAATACCACTCCCTATTATCCCGAGAAAATGGAACAACTAAGGCATTTAACAAGATATTAAGTCACACGTTGACAAAAATTTGTGATGTTGGAAGACATGATTGGGATGACAATGTATCGGCTATTCTATGTGCATACGGAAAACTTTCAAAAGGTTGAATAAGGCCATACCATTTCAATTGGTGTTTGGTGTGGAGGTTATTTTTCCAGTTCAATTCATGTTACCATCTTTGCTTATTACACGCATAGGAGGATTGGTGATGAAAAATCTCTTGAGGAGAGGGTTGATAAGTTAATGTAATTAGACGAAAGGTGATCACTCGCTATATGGGGTCAAAAGACTAAAAATTCCATATAAAAGGCATGGCATGATTTTCATATCAAGAACAAATAGTTTGAAGTTGGGCATGGTTTTGTTATATGATTCCAAATTTATATGTCATCCTGGGAAATTGAAAGTCTGTTGGTTGGGCCCATACATCATCTCATACATCCTTGATTCAGGTGCATGCCAGTTGCAAGTGCTAGATGGGATGAGGTCACCTGGCCATTTCAATGGGAGTAGGCTAAAGCCCTAATATAAATAAGTCTCCCTTGTGTTTTTAAATAAGGTAGTATTGCCAATTAGCTTAGGATTTCCCTTAATGCATTTCCTTTCCATGTGTTTCCCTTTCTTGTTGCTTGTCTCTTTCTATTGATTTTGTTTTACAACTTGTGTGCTGGTAACCACATTAATTTCTAAAGGTTTTGTATGTGCAGAGGACCACACCTCTCTTTTAGTGTGGGGTGGAGCAATCTGAAGTGAATTATAAGTTAGCGAGTGGAAGTTGTGTGTTAAATGGACCGAATTGAAGAATTAAAAGTGCGTAAGGTTGAAAACATGCGTGAAAATGGTGGACAATAAATGGTGTTAGGATATCTTTAAAGGGACCACATACAAAGAAGGAGAAGTGCATGAATAATATGAGGTAGGCGGGAAAAATCAGGCCAAGGATAGAAGATGTGCCTCTCGGCACCTGCAGATCTGCGCGTGAGAGTCTTTTATCGTAAGAATTTTTGTGTGTCAAAAGGTTATAGAAGGTTTTCATGTAGGATTGGGTGCATGGGTAAGGGCACTTAAGATCATATTTAGTGGAAAAATCCACATTTAATGCTAAGTATGTTAGTAGGTGGTATAACATTTATTTTTGGGAAAATAAAAAAGTTATAAGGGTCGGGCACATCATTATTTACCTTGCTATTATGAGATTGAAGAGCTCTATGAACTAGGGCATCCGTAAAGAGAGATTTGTGTGAAGAAAGAATCATAGAGATTTGAGTGCGTGGTAGAATTAATCAAAACAAAGTGGAAGGAGTACATGGGTGTAGGGAGGAAAGTTTCTGAGTACACCATCTTGTGGAAGAATTTTCTAGGTTAGGGTTCTACAGCTAGGGAACGGAGTAGAAGGATTCTTTCATAGAGTTGAGCCACAAGATTGAGAAGAGTAAGGAAGAGAAACAAGAACAATGTAGTTTTTAACCGAAAAGTAAAAATGTCTCCAAAGAAGGCAGCTATTTCACCAAAAAGGGCAAGAGAAAAGGAGAGAAAGCGCCGCAACTAGTTTTAATGAGGAGTGGTATGCAGATATGTAGTAACTTAGATGGAGTATTGTTGGGGAAATAATGGGTATCACACATCAGGAAGATGGCCGTGAGTGACTACAACCATTGCACGAGTACCACAGAGAAGGAGATGGCATTGGAACTAGTTCATCCAACTGATAAAAGGACACTAGAAGGAATGTCGATCTACAACGATGAGGTGAAGGTGAAGTTGGGTAAGGTGGGTTGCTGCAACTATATGAGTTTCCCTATTTTGGCAAGCCGAGCGGTTATACCAATGGTTGATGTCACGCGTGTACACGAAGACCACTTCTATTTTGTAGGCGAAAAATGTGCATAACTCCTCAACTCATATCAAATTTCACTAGCCTAGTTTACGAAGGGGATTCCATAGATGATGAATTGGAGGATAAGGAGGCCATCAAGGAAATTATGGAGGCTTATGACTACAAAAAGGGTTCGTGCTACTTTGATATCTCATATATCCCTGACCATGTTATGAGGATGGTCGTGCGCTTGGTTACCAAGCTAAATGGTCAAGAAAGGTGGACATAGGTAAACAAGGCATGGTTAAATGTATGCCAGGAATATTTCAGAAATGGACCATTTACAACTTGTCCACCTAAATTGCGGAAGAGATAATTAGTGCCACACAATAACAAGGATAAGCTAATGTTCGAAATGTTCTTCTCACCATCATCTTCTCAGAGATTGGAGTGCCTAATGGGATGGAGAAGTTTGCATGGGAGTATCTAGACGAATTTCCCTTGCCCACAAAAATATTTGAGAAGTATACTTGTGATACCATGATGTCCACCCACAAGGTGCACCTAGAGAAATGGTACAACCGAATGTGCGTCGCATTTGGGGCAGATTGTAGAATACCTTAACAACTACTGCACTTGTAAATGGAGAATTTAAGTTGTCTATATATCAGCACTTCTACATTGGCAGTTCACATTGTGAGATGGGACTAAGAGTCCATGGTAGAAATTTTCCGTTCTCTTTCACCCTATAGTATTTCGAAGAAGGGGTTAAACATTTCAAGGAGGTCAAAAGGTTAAGGTTCGACCTTAGCGAAGTTTACCGGGACCACTGTAAACTATGGAGGAAGCTTATATACGCCAAAAGCACACATATGTGGAGAAGTATGTCTCCCACGAGGTACAAATGACAAAACCATTGACACGCCAATTATCGGAAGAATTTGCGGTGAGGGTGTACTTACACATTAGGCCAAAGTTTGAGAAGGGTTCCTACCGGACAATGATATCTCCATTATAGAATACCCCACTGGGAGAAATAAGGCCATGCCAAGGAAGAGTGAGAGAGAGGAAGTGCAGGAGAAGAAAGTACCAAGTGTGTAGATGGCACAATCTGTGGGCACACCGGAGGTAGGTGCCCAACTAAGAAATTACACGTGTGAAAGAAGTCTCCCATCAAGGAGAGGGAAAATACACCTTACGAGGAAGATCCTCCCACACACAAAGAGTCACGGAGAAGGATTCTCATATTGAAGAGGAATAAATGGAAGAATCCCGGCTAAGAAGAAGCGGAAGATAGCGGGAAGACCAACTCAAAGGAGACAAAGATCTTGGAAGCCTATATAGGCGAAAAATATGACGACGAGCACAAAGAAGTGAAGACCATCCCTTGTATGATGTACATGATTAAGAAGAAGAAGGAAATGAAGAGAAGAATGGATAGGAAGTAGATGCTCAAGTAAAAGGGGTTAGTGAGGAGGTGAACACCAAAAATCAAAGGACCCTAAGCCTCACCAAGGAACAAATAGAAGGGGAGAGGGAAGCATGCTAACATTATCAAGGACTTGGTGGAAAAATAAGTAGAGGCGTAGCACGGATGAAGTATTGAAGGAAGTGGAGGAAGAGGGCGTTGGAAAGGAGTATGGCAGCATCGGTGGAGATCCCAATTTGTCTGTGATATTTCCAAAGGTTGGGCGTATAGGAGGAAGAGTATGGTGGTAGCACAAAGGTAGGGAATGGGTTATATCCATGATCCAAACAAGGTGTTATGCATGCGGTTACAGAGTACCATGCCAACCGACCAAATCCTAGCAATGTCCTCGTTTGATGAATAAGGCACATACCCACGAACCAGGAAGATGTTATCTTGGGAAATTGAGTCCCATGTTGATGATCATGAGTTCAAATTTAACAAAGGGGTGCTGAAAAAGATGCCGTAGACAAAAGGAATAAACCCACATGTTAATGCTCAACGGTTGTACGATGAGAAAGTCGTAATGCACTCAACAAGGTATCGGTTGAAGTTGAGGAAAGACTTTTGGGGAGAAATGACAGTGGTAAGATTCCTACGGGAGGAGAATTGGAGAAGAAGGAGGAGGAGCTCACCGAGAAGAGAAAGGATATGAATCAAAAGAGATGATCAATGCACGGTTAAGGAAAGAGCTGAAAGAGGAAAAGGTAAAGGTGCACGAGGTGTATAAGAGGGTTGAAATGATTTTATATGTTATTGTCTTAAAGCATCCATACCTAGAACCACCCGAGAAAAAAACACGAGTTGACCTTACAAAGCTTGGAAGATTTAACTCGCATCCTCACAATGGAAATATGGCCACTCGTCGTAGAGTCAGCGAGAAGAGGCACTTTGGTGCACCAAGAGAAAGAGGAGAAGGTATAGGTTGAGAGATAGTCGCTCAATAAAACAAGCTCCTTACCGAGGTAAAGGTTTCCACATAGATAAATGACTCCACCTATGATAATTGTGCTGGGACATAGATAGAGTGGCAAGTATCCTAGTGGCCACACATGAGCCAAACCTCAAGGAATTTTAGGAAAAAATAAGGGGAACAAAGTAGTGTGAGATAAGATCCTGGCCAAGGTGGAGAAGAAATCAAAGGCTATCAATACCTTGCGGGGCTCGATCAAAACCAGTTGAAGGAATTATATCCCCAGATCACCCACAAGATGGATGCACTTGATGATTTTGGAAAACAACTAGAAGGAATTATCGATAAAATGAGCGACAAAGGGGATGAGCTAAGATTTGAGGAGGTGAGCGCCCTAGTAGGTGACCTCTGTCAACAAGTGCAAAGTGAGGTAGATGCCTAGGAAAATATTGAGGCAGATATAAGGAAGGATTTCCCACTCCTATTTCAACAATAAACAAATTCTTCTTCATTCATCCATTCTTTTATTTCTTCCATTCCTCCATTCATTCCCTCATTCTTTATTAAAACTATTCAAAGTCCCACCATTCTTTATTCTATAAAATAAGGATGTTTCGAGGATGGAGAATAAGCTTAGTGTGGGGTGATGTTGGGCCTCAAAATATTGGCTAAGTTCCAAAAGGCGTGTTGGTGCTTGGGACCAATATGAAGAATGGCGTGCGAGGTGAAGGCACGCGGGATGTAGTTTTAGAAGGGTTTAGTAGAACCCACAGCATGCGCACAAGGCAAAGAAAATGGTTTTAGGACTTAGCCATATTCGCATTCTAGGAACAACATGAGAAAACGTAACCCAAGTACGCATACGAGTGGATAAGGTGCCATCCTGGCAACTTGGTGGTCAAGAAAGCAATATTCCATGTGATGTAAGGATCCGGAAAGGCGTTATTACGGAAAGTGGAGAGCTCAGATCAGAGTAAGCATGCTCCATTGGAGGACCACATGGACACTTGGAAAGCGATCGATACGCAAGAAGGCATGGTGGTGGTTGTTAAAACAATATATGGAGATGCTCGGGTAGAAGAAAATGGATGTTATCAAGGAAGAGAACACATTGGAGGGGGTGAATAGGGAGAATGAAGGGTGGAGCTGCAGAAATAATAAGAAGGTTTTGGGGGTTGGGATTTTGATTAAGAGGATTTGTCACGAGTGATATCATAACTAGAGGGATGGGTCTACGTGACAAATTTATGGAATATGGGAAGTATAATTAGGGCTTCGATGCATGAGTCATATCTCGCATTAATACATTGGCATGTTATGGCCTTGGTAAATGTAATGTGGTTACTAAAATAAGATCAATATGAATACATGGTTCTGTTCAAAGTATATATTATTCATGGGTATAAGCCCTTGTTAGGAAATAAGAGATAAAATATGCGGAATAATCTCTTACAGAATGCAATGTAAGAGTAGAAACTAATATGCGAGAAAATATTACAGATCTCAAATAAAAGTGCAAAATAAATAACACAACACAGAGAGACAAGATTTAACGTGGTTCAACCAATTTGGGCTACGTCCACCAAGAATCACTTGCTCATATTTTATTACAAGCCTCCACTCTCTCAATACAATACCTAGATCTGTTTGGAGCTATGCTCAACAAACTCTCTGAGACTTCACACCCGAATTCAAAACACATCTGCAATACATTTGCTTGTCTATCTATCATATGCATAAGACCATATAAATAGACAATTACTTAAACAGTTTGATACAAAACCGTGGGTATCAAAACAATGGGCAAAAACTAAAAGTATCCCATAAACCTATGGGTAGCCGAAGAGGCAGTTTTACAAAACAATGGGTACCGAAAAAAACCATGGGCCCAAATAACAACCCATAATGGTTACCCATTATCCATGGGTTAATAAAACACCCATGAAAATTTTCTTGGGGGCTTCACCCCGAACCCCTAACCTGCTCACTTTGGCGGCGGGACCACCGTAAAAATACCCGAGTGTAACACATAGAAGGTGTACCACCCTCTAACATGAAAATAGGCTCCACAAACATAACAACCCTAGTGCATTTTCTTTATATTATGGATCATATTTGTTATTGTTTTGATGTTTCCCTTGTTATCCGAATGGGTATATTGAAATAATAACTCATCTTAAGCTCTCGGTTTGAATGCATGGTCTTCTATATTTTTGCATCTAAGTTTTTCGATAGAAATGTATTATCACAAGACTCACATAAAAGGGGATCAACACTGCGGATGCCTCATGTGAGCGCCCGATTCCTACTAGGTGATAGGCCGATGCACATGGGATTAGAATGTTGTTCTAAGGGCATAAAAATGACTACAATTTTTCAAAGCAAACGTGCAAGGAAATAAAGAAACATGGATGCCCCCATCGTTAGATGGGATGTACAAGGGTATAATTCCATGTGGTATATGCCATAAGTGACACTGCGAAGCTTCCCCCAGTGTGAGATGGGTTCATTCAATTTTAAATTCTTTGTACTCAAAAGGTTAGATTAGCCATATGAGGGAAAGGAAGGATAGGCTCACAAGGGGCTCAGACGAAGGTAAAGATCAACTTAGGGTAAATTTTTCGTACTCCTTAAACCTAGACTGCTTGTGAACAATGGACCCTCCCTTAGTGCCGGAATCCAGTTTTCACCAAAGGACTTGTTCAAAGTTCCACCATTGCGTGGATTTTACTATTGGATGTACATGTTTATTTATCTTTATCTTTATCTTTTTTATACTTTTTTATTTTACTTTTCTTGGTATTTTACGAGAGAACCCATAGTTAAGCATAGAATAGCTTAATGTGTATTGCATTCATGGGTTCTCGAAGCTCTTACCAATCTGAATAGGCGAGAATATATGCATTTGAATTGAACCCGAAACCACGATGTATGGTCCTACCCGGTTGGGCTCAAATTTCCCTTTCTTTTCTTGATCTTTATTGGTGTTCTTCTTATTCCCTTTCAACACCATGTCTCCTACCTCAAACTAATGAAGTATGAAATTCTTGTTGTAGCTCATCTCGCACTCGATCATGATATACTTTTAGGTGATTGAGGGCACGAAGGAATTTCTCATCTAATAGTTCCAACTCGTCATTTGGGCTATTCTATAATCCTCCTCTTCATTTAGGTAATCCTCATTTCGATACGTAAAAATGGATCTCAATCTCTAAAGGCAAGACGACTTACAGAACCAAATACTAAAGAATATAGAGTTCGCACTGTAGGAGTGCAAATAGAATTTTTAATTGCCCGAGAGGGTAGGGTGAATTTGCATATGCCAATCATGACTGTGGTATTCACCATTTTCTCCATAATGTGAATTATTTTTTTGTTGGAAGCTTCATCCTTCCCATTACCTTGAGGGTAATAAGGGGTTGAAAATTTAAGGAATTTGAAAGTATTTGTAGATTTCTTTCACATTTTTATTTTTGAACGACTTACCATTATCAGTGACAATAGAAGAAGGGATTCCATATCTGCACGAGATGATATGATTCATTATAAACTTAGAAATCGGGTATTTTCTATATAGGTTAGAGGAAAAACCTCTACCCATTTTATAAAGTATTGAGTGGCCGTTATAATGAACTTTTGGTCATCCGAGGATATGCGTATTACGTTTCCTATTAGATCAAGACCCCACTTTGAGAATGACTAAGGTGATGTGATTGGTTACAATGATTGTGCGGCACGTGTATCAAATTGTCATAATTTTGAAAATCCACACACTTCACATGTTGAAAATAGTCGTGATCCATGGTAGGCCAATAGTAGCCTACTCTCGAGTATCTTCTTTGCAAGGAAAATCCCCTTAGTATGAGCTCCACAAATTCCTCGTGCACCTCCTTGATTACTTGGATATATTTTCATAATTTAAACAACACGATAGATTCCCATAGTAGCCTCGGTGGAAGAGGGTGCCCCCAAAGTAGGGTATAATGGACTATACTGTTTGGATGAGTTGTACTTTTCAGCATGGGGAATATTCATAGGGAAGGTTCCATCATGGAGATAATTAAATATTTCAACGTACTATGGTGAAAAGGGACCAAAAAATTCACACACTAAATAAGAGTATGGTATGTTGTATGTCATTGTTCTTAGATTTTCAACAAATAATGGCCTATCATTACTCTCGGTGGAATTCTCAACATATTTCCTACCGTAGCCATGGCGTCTTCCACTGTTACGATCTCTTGGTATTTTCTCAAATTTTATCTTCTCAAATAATAATTTCAAGGAATCGACCATTATTTTATATGGAAGTAACTTTCATCTTTAACTTTATATTCATTTGTGCCTATTTGATAATAACCATTGAATCACCAATTCATTTTACTTGTCGATATCCCATTTTATGGCCAAATTCATTCCTTTAATGAGAGATTCATGTTCGTAATATTTTTTATGCAAGGAATCCACTTTGAAATTCTGTAGAATTAAGTTCCCCATGGGAGTGATCAGCACCACTCAGACACCAGAACCATGAAAGGTAAAGAGACATCTAAGTACATTTTCCAAAGCGTAGATTCTTGATGTACATAATGGATAGATCGGTAGTTTTAGACTCAAGGATTTAGTACCTAGTAGAGGATATTCTTCCAGTTGATATGTTAACGCCTATCCTTTTACTAAATTTTGATGAACGTATTCAATGTCAAACTCACTTAATAAAATGATCCAATTATCCATCTTTCCGGTTAGTGCTGGTTTGGACAATAAATACTTCAAAGGGTCAACCTTTGAAATAAGCTTGATTTTATTGTTAAGCATATAATGACGTAGCTTCTGGAAATCAAACACCACAGCTAGGAAAGCTTTCTCAATTTGTGGATAATTTAGCTCATATGCTACCAATGTCCTGCTCAAATAGTATACAACCTTTTCTCTCTATTCTTTGTCATAATGGGCCAACAATGCTCCAATTGCAAAATGTGTAGAAAAGATATAAAGTAACAAGGTTTCTCTTGTTGTGTGTGGCATGAGAACACGAGGGTTGGTGAAGTATTCTTTTAGCAAATAAAATGCTTGATATTTTTCTAGTCCCCAGTTGAAATTAACATCCTTCTTAAGAAGATGTGTAAATATATGATGATTATCTTCTATTTGTGAAATAAAACTTCGATGTCTTGAATTTTCCCTTCGCAAGCTAGGCAAATGTCGATATTCTTAGGGGAGGCATTTCTGTAATAGTTGTGACCTTTGTAGGGTTCACTTCTATTCCTCTCCATGACACAATTAATCCTATTAATTTCCCGAGATAGCACCACTGAAAACACACTTATTTGGGTTAATTAAGACTTTGTAATCCCTTAGACACTAAAAGATACGCCACATAATTTATGGATGTTCCTCGTGGGTTGTAGATTTATCCAATTATATCATCTATGTAATCTTCCATGATGTCACTTATCATATCGTGAAAGATTATAGTCATCTCCTTTTGATATGTAGCTTTCATATTTGCTATTAAATGGTTGATTTAATCAATTAAATGTATTGGACTAGATTGGAAATGAATTCCCATACTTGGAGGATGTAAAATGTCAATAGATCCTTAGAGATTGATCTACTGTTTTGTTTTTTAAAGCGGCAATAATTTATCTAAAAATGAACAACTCAAACCTACAACTTGAAATGACAAATGAAACATTAAAATTTAGACATAGTAAGTCCTAAGGAACTCAATTTGACCATAACACTTAAGAAAGGACTTTCATAACTTGTAAAATCAAAATCAAAACTTGTACAACAGTTGTGTTGTCCAATGATGTAAAAATTTCAATTGCAACTCTTTCTATCTAATTGAATCTTGGAACCCTTCCTAAATCCTCTAAAAACAAGTCTCCATGTCTATTTGACATGTTGAGAAAGGAGAAGATCAAATTTGAATAAAAATTTATAAGTTAGAATTTACCAGTTTGCTTTGTAAAACCCTATAGATCGTTTTCATTAAATTGACCACTTAAACTTCATCAAAATCCAAAATTAATGATTCCTATGCAAAGAGGACTTGAAAGATTTCTAGAAAGTCCTCATTTTCCCAAATCTAAGCTTTCTATCAAACGTTATGGCCATTTGAAGTTTTACTTCAATTTGGCCTTCAAAAAAAATATAACTGTTAAAACTTTAATTTTGAACTTTGGAAAAATTTCCCTAAAATGTTTTCGGCCGGCATCCCACATCCAATCGGGTACTACCACATGGCACATCGGAGGGGCAGACCCTTTTAAAAACTTAACTTTTTGATAAATTTGCCTTTGGGAAAAATTTCCCATTTTTCCCGCATCCTCGCTAGCCACGGCCAATCACGTGCTTTACCATGTGGCTAGATGGAAGTGCGGGAGGTTTTGAACTTTGCATTTTTTTCCCCATTCGAAAAATTTCCCTTTTGTCTCCGTGGCCCCACACCAGCACCTTGCCTTGGATTTTTCTCTTTCATGCACGCTGGGCCCGCGCATCCCTTTTAACCTTTAAAACTATTTTGGTGAAATGCCTTAAGTGTTTCGCCACCCCTTCACCCACATTTAATCATTAGGTGACACATGGCTTCACCCAATGTCGACGGAAGAAGCAGAGAAATATTTCCCTTTAGAACTTTGATTTTTGGCTTTGGTAAAAATCCTGCCTTTCCCCACCGCCCGTCCCCCATGTCTAATCACGTGATGACACGTGGCGAGTCTTAGGCTCGGAGGAAGCGGGAAAGCTCTTTTAACTTTAAAATTTTAACCTTTTTAAAATCATTAAATATTTGAGTGCTCTGAAACCCCATGGACCCTCACCCAATAGGGTTTCGACACGTGGCATCTTTTTCTATCGGCGGAGGTGCGCACAAATTTTAACCTTTGTGTTTCTAGCTCTAAAAATCCTAATTTTCAGTCGCCCCCACATGTTTGATTTTCCCCACGCCAATCGAGCGCGACATGTGGCATCCTGGCATCAACATAGGCATGGATCAAATCGATCCCTTATCACTTTATGACCAAGAGACTTCTCTGCTCCGCTGGCCCGCGCATGGGGAAAATTTTCCTCCCTAGGCCTGCGGACTATCCCTTGGGAAAATTTCTCCCCAAAGTCCATCGGCTCATATCTTGCAAAATATAAGGAGTTAGGAGGACTTCTTTATACCGTTGGAAAGGTGAGAAAATTTCCTATCCAATGGGAATGATTTAGGGAAGTTTTGATTGATTTAATTTTATGAAAAATCAAGTTGAACCCTGTAAGCCAGTTAGAGAGTGGTTGAGTGAGAAATTACCCTCCTGACCTAAGTGGTTAATCTAATCCATTGTTTTGACCTTGTGTAAGAGGAAATTATTTAAATCATTCTTTATAGTTGGTCTTAAATCTTGTTGTGCTAACTGTTGCCTTGTAACCTAGTTGTTGATACTCTTAATCAAAAAAATATTCCATAATTTTCCTAACTAATCCTAGGTTGTTCTTGGGTCTCAAGTGGTTGTTTTAAGTGGGCATTACAAACACGTCCATTATTTGATCTTATAATGATATACACTTAGGGATAAATCATCAATAATCCATTCATCATGTAGTGATATAAACATAGGGATAAATCATCACTCATCTATTCATCTTATAGCAATATATGCTTAGGCTAAATCATCACTTATACATTCATCGAGTTCATGATATACTAGTTAGCTTTAGGGTTCATGCAAATTCTTTCTAAATGTCACATCTCATCACCACTATATACACACTCATCATAGTGTACTAGAAACAACAAACACCACTCGACCATTTCATGATGACATACCCTCGTTACGGTTCATTCTTGATTGATTGAGGGGAAAAAATGATCCTCATTGCATACACTTCCATCCATTCGAGGGAACATGGCTCTATTATTCCATCTGCATTCCATTTCCATCCAATACTTCATTTCTTAGAGCATTTACTCTTGTTTAGTAGTTTTCACATAACTTTTACATATTAGATTGATTTCTTATATAATTGATAAATCCACATCACATTCATGCCTTTGTTTAATGTGATCGTAGACATAATACTCTTACATGCGACATGGATACTCACCTCCTGCTGCTAGCATCCATATTCATTTCTTTCAAGTGCTATTGTTTTATTTTGTACTTAACACCTAATGATTTGATATATTGGTTATTGCCTAAACCTCATTTGTATCTCACCCCTACACTAACTAAACCTTACACTATTAATTACCTTATAAGACCCATGACTTGAGTCATCAGACTCACATCCATAACTAATGCCTCCTTCGCTACCCCATAAAGCCGACCCTTTTCGCACCCAAACCGACCTTCTAGCCACTTGACCAAGCCCACCTGATCTCTCGGGAGAAAGCGGGGAAGGTGGGCTATTTTACTAAAAATAGCCTACTTTTTCCTTACCGATGCCGGTTCCTACTCGACCGCCATCGGTTACGCAACCGCCATCGGTTCCCTGTAAATGGGCTCCCCAAACCAAAACAACGGATCGGAATTTCATTTGGGAGATCGGTCGAATGATTTTGAAACAACGAGAGATCATTGGGAGCGAAAAGCAGAGTCGAGATCTTCACTTAACCAAGCGAGACGAGTGAAGGAACCGGAAGTGCTTGCGGTAGAGGATATCAACTTGCATCTTCGTCAAAACCGGTAAGTCACATCTTGCATGTCCTCTGTTATAACATTTCTTATGCTTCTTGAATCTCAGTCCTCCTAAATCCGTCTCTGAATCCACTACCCAACGTGCCATTGCATCTAGCTGTCATTCTTTTACCCTCATCATCTCATTTCCTAATATCATCCATAAACTAGCCTTACAAACACCATAGCTACTTAAGAAGATCCTAGAACCCACGGTATCGGTTATCGATGGTATCGGTTATCCATAACCGGCATCGGTTCCTCGAATAACCGCCATACCCGGTTCCTCGATCAAAACCGAAAACCAGCCTTTCCCTACCCTCTTCAACGAAACAACTTAATTGATATTTTACGAGTCTTTTGTGTTAATTCATATTAGCGAGAGGAACCTGACCACCTTCGAAAGGAAGTTTTATATTTTCACAGCCCAATGCAGTTTCCTCATTTATTGTTTAATTAAAATCTTGTGGTCTTGTGTTCTTATTTGCGGAGTAGTCCTTCCAAGACAAAAAGGAGTTCTTCGCGATCGGCTGATCTTTCTCTACGATGCGCGCACACCATCTCGACATTCTACAGGTATTCCTCCTAGCCCTAACCTTATCTGTTTCTAAAAGGAACGAAACATTTCCGAGTGAAACATTTTGGCACGCCCGGTGGGACCCATTTTGGGTTTCTTTCTCTTGCTTATTTTCATTTTAGGAAGCATACTTGCTATTGTTGCTTTTGTTATATATTTCGTAAAGAATTTGTCTTGCTTTCCTAGTTTCGCATTAGTGAAAGTCATCTCTCTTGCTTCATCGAACATAATTTTCGATTTGGGTTTAAAACACATGCATTGCATTCCTGCTTGTTGTTCTTCAATTCTAGTGAACATAGATTAAGTAACAGGTCGTACACGTGGGGGTGATATCCACGGTATTGACAGGAAATTAACCCTAGTTTCACTGCACAACACATATTGAATCACTTCACAATTAACACAACAGCTCAAACATCCCCCCTTTTCCGCGGTATTCCTCCGCCCGATTGAGGTAACCTTATAAGCCAAAACAAACTTGACATTTCCCCTAGGTCTTGTTGTTTAGGATTCCGACATCATCTTACGTCTAAAGGCATAAGCCCACGATAACTAAAATTAACCCTAGGATTAGTCTCTGGATTTGCGTGTGCATCTTGCTTGTTTTCAAATTCTGTTTTCTCTGTCATACTTTGTCTTCTGTGATCAATAAGTTGATAAATATACTCAACGTTGCTAAAAATCAAATTAGCAGCCTTTTATATCTTCTTATCCTAGACTTTTGACACCGGCATCGGTTAAGGGACCGACGTCGTTTGCTCTGTGACCGACACCGGTTATTAAACCGATATCGGTTACTGTCTTCATCAGCCCCTGACAAACCAGCAACTTGCCAAATTCATCATTCTGAGGTTGTTTTTGTTCTTGATAGATTGAAACTTTCCTGTGTGTTCTTGTCCATGGTTGTCATCACTCGGAAGCAAGCCGCCACCATGGTTTCACATGCACCTGCTCGTGTCTTTGCGAATCACCCCCTTCACATTCATAGGGAACCCTACGGACACGGTGAGATCCCCAAATTCTGTAGGAGACAAGGACTTTGCCAAATTTACGGATGCTAATCCCAGTATTGTCAATACTATTTGTCTCATGCCCACGACCGTCGCTTTGATGGTCGGCTCCTTGTTGGCATGCCTATTAGTATAGCTGCTCATTTAGCTCCCACTCCTCCTGATAACACTGCCTTACTTCCTGCATCTCTAGCCCCGTCTCCCAATCCGATGGCTTCAGAGGTTCATACGACCCCGATTAGCTTTCCTTTGGTTAATCTTGGACCCCACGTATCGTTACCACCAACTGCCCCTACCTCATCTCTCTTTCAGACCACTCCATTCATGACTTACTCTCTGCCACCTATTCACACGAGCTTTCCTTCTCAAGCTCCGCCTACCTTTTCATTCCCATACACGTATCCAGTAACCTCAACACCTTATATGGGACATCCCTATTACATGTTGCTCAACATACTCATCCTCCATACCTTATCAACACTTAGCCCCACCATTGTCAGCGGAAGCCCTTGGTCGACTTGCCTCCGTTTACCACAACCGCACCATCATCTCATCCGACCACAGATTTCATCAAACAAATGATGGACAAAATGCAAAACACGGAGGCTTCGTTGTTTGGGAAGTCGTAGCGCCTTGACATACGAGCAAGTTTGTCGGGAGCCCATTCACCCTCTTGTCCCCCTTCATTCATATCCTCCTCGATGGGAGTTGCCAAAATTTACTCGTTTTAATAGTAAAGAGGATCCTCAACAACACTTGCGATCATTTAGACATGCTTGTTATTTGATTGCCCATGATGATGACGCCTTGTTACTCGCACCTTCCCCATGTCCTTATCGGGACCCGCCTTGGAGTGGTACGGTGCTTTAACCTTGGCACTCGATCTTCTCTTTTAACAACTAGCCCAATCTTTCTTGGATCATTTCTCCATTAACATTGCAAGAAAGTATCATCACCGACCTCTATGCCATCGATGATTTGAAGGCGAATCTATCGCAGATTTCGTTGGACGATGGCGGGGCCTTATCAACCAACTTACATATGCCTTGCCTCAAAGTGAACTTATCGAACTTTTCACGCGGGCATGTGCTAAGCACATTTCCCTACTCTTCAAATTCAAACTTTCCGCACATTCGCGAGGCCTTTACCATGGCTCGAAAATTAGAAATTCGAGCCTTAGAAGAAGAGAAATTGCGGTTGCGTAACAAAAACCCCAATTTCGAACTCGATTCTACCAACAAGCCAAACACCACCACTCCTCACGCGTCCACTTCTTCTAAATCAAAAGGAGCTGTCCACGCGGTAATGGTCAAATCTCAAACACCGTCGATACTCCGCCATGAAAACCACTATAAGTACAAAGCCGAGCCCATCAATTACACTCCCTTGGGAGAAACTTATGGCGTCATCCTGGAGAAATTGCTCAAAGCTGGGGCTATCACCTTGCCCCCTGTTAAACCTCACTCTGGGTTTGACTCCACCATGCGTAATACCTTCTGACAAAGAAAATGACTTTTGTAACTTTCACCGCGTAAAGGACATAGTCATGAAAAGCTGCAAGATGTTGAAAAACATAGTGCGGGAAATGGTTGATGAGGGGATATAACCCTCGATAATCCTAACGCCCCGTTAACCTTGAAATCTGAAAATTTTCAACAAGCCATTCCCGAATCACTCGTCCAACGATGCGTAAACCAAGATATCTTAGCGAGGAGAGTGTTCATGAGATCCATGCGAGTCTTCGATTCTCGGCCAAAAGCCTCTATTGAAAATTTTTTGAATCAAGCCTCTCCACCAACACGGAGTGCGAACCTCCTTCACCACCATCAAGCCAAAGTGAAATCATTCCTTTACCCATAAAAGAGTTAACTGCCAGGACTTCTCTTCTCATCGATGAGTCTTCTTACACCACATCCCTCTGAGTGTGATGGCGGATGTTATCTAATTTATCTATTTCCCAAGCGTCCCCTTCTACCGCTCTTGCTTTGCACAAGAGGAAGGCTCGCCACTCCTTTTGACATCCTTAGATGGGAGAAATCTCTTACATTACAACTGACATCACCACATTCTTTAAACATGACAGATCCTCAAACATGCCCCCTACCTATTAGTCCCTCATCGCCTAAATCTTTTCAACGACCGGTTGACCTCTTAACATCTATTGATACGAGTGCCTCATCTACCTCTGTGTCACACCCACGGTGGTGGAATCACAACCCCCGTCGTTCTTCCGTACAAAAGTTCATATTCACACGTGATTTGTCATTCCACGAGAAGATAGACAGGCCCCTATGGGAGCGTTTGAGTACCCCTTTTTCTACTCAAATGCAAATGGTGATCGATGTCTCCACCATATACCCGAAGTGTTTCGAGAAGCTTAAAATGCCCCTGTTCTCACCTTCACCCCCTCACCTCTACCGAATGCCCCGTCCACTTCTATCAACTTAACCGAGATCTTCCCCTACGCTTGGGACCTCACGATGCCCGATCTAACGCACCCGCCTAAGCGACTCGATCTATCAAAAATAAATCCATCCCGCCACCAAGGAGACAAACTCAATCCGTGCCCCTATCACAATCAAAACCATCATCGTCATACCTACCTTCCATATTGGGACCCCATCCCTCTACCTTACATCAATATATCATACCTCTGCGTTTTCTTCAAAACAACCTCGCCTTCCGCACCCATACGAAATTCAGGGTATAGCAACACCGTCACTCCGCGTATCTATCCACCTATCGACCCTAAACAAATTCCATCATCAAAAGATTTGTTTTCGGTCACTCCTATTTCCCGTGGTTGTTTTACGATACCACATCATCTGCGGCCTCATCATCAACATAACCTGCGCCCGAAGAAATCACGTTTAGTGAAAACCACGTATCAACACCCCTCGGCTAAACCACCACCCATGCGAACCAACCACGCCCAAACATTACCCAAACCCGCCTGACCAATACCCTCATCCTCTTCCGATTTTGACCCACTCAAAGGATCTTACGCCAAAATCCTTGCTATGTTGGTGGAGAATGCGACCATTTCCCTACCCCACTTAGACCTTATGACCCGTCTAAACCCCGACCTATAGGTTACGATGAGTCTAAAATCTGCGCTTATCACCGCACACCAGGACATGATGTGGAGGGATGCAAAGCTCTAAAAACCATCCTTCGTCAGTCACCTCTCCCGGATAGAAAGATTAAGAAAGACAACTTACGAAGGGAGAGACCTTTAGTTTCCATTCCCTCTCTATACCATCTGTCCCCGCCTCACCAAGATCTATCATTATTCAACCCCACCTCTTGAAGACCATGAGTTATCGACCATCTTCCTTATCTCGGGTCTACGAGATTAATATGATTAGTGTCATTGCTACTCGAGGCAGAAAAACAATGGGAAAGCAAAAAGAAAACACACTGCGGCATCTCTTTCTCCGTCAAACATCCGATTGCACCACCACCTAAAGTGGTCATTCACGGACCCGCCTATCCGTCTCTAATGGCATTGCCCACCGAAATATGATTAAACAACTTCACCAATCGCCCGTAAAAATGACCTTCATCTGTATGATCTCATTCGAGACTTTTCGAATCTCATAGACAAGCTCGTTGAGATCCTTGAGGATAGAGGTTTTACCTAATGAAACCTCCTGCACCTGTCCGCCTCCATTCTAACACCCGATCACGTTGCTTCTCTCACCCAAACAACCTTTGCCTTTGCCCATACATCTCGCCTTGCAACAATGCTTGATCGGTTTCTCCGAAGACGAAATTGTTGACTTTGGTACGAGAAGATCGACCTGCTCTTTTCATCTCATCTTACATCCGGGACATTCGGGTACGTCGTGTTATGATTGATGGGGGTGCTAGCCTAAACATCATCTCTTCAAAAAAACAAATGAATATCCCTTCAGTTGCATGTGTGCCAACCCCATCATGTTGCGGTCATTCAATGATGCTATTACTTCTACCTTAGGCACCGTGATCCTCAACATTCGGGAGGACCACGTACTTTACCCGAACTCTTCTATGTCTTGGAGGAGAGTTCTAATATAATATATTCTTTGGTGGTCGTCCTTGGATCCGAGCCATGGGATGCATTCCTCAACATTACATAGATGCATAAATTTGAGTACGAGGGAAGTCTACACCGGACAAACTCTTGACCCTCCCCCTTTAAAACACCTGATATGTTATACCGCCCTAACGATGTGCTTATACCAATCAAGACACCCATACATTCAAATGACCATCCTCAAATGTACCTCAACCATCCTAACCGCGCCTACGCCTTTAAGTGATGAAACCACCATCGCAAAAACCACTTCCCTTCCCGACTAACATTCCAACCTCCGATGCCCCTTAGTAGATGTTTTTCGGCGCCTTACGGCTGTGGGAAGTACCGCCTATATAACGTTAGTTCTTTCTACTACCCCGGGAGTACATACATTACATGCACATCCCACCTACGACCGTCGCGTGGGGAGGTAATCTCTTACGGACCACCCCATTGCCGCACTAACCTAACGTATGGGGGTGTTGGCGCATCCTCCATTACCCCTGAACCTCCTCTTGGTGTGGTTCCCTTCAATCCGATTTTCAATACTTGACAATCGTCGTTTCCCTCACCTTCTTGACTCTGCGTGGAAAGGCTCAAGTTTTGGCCTTTACGAACAAGGCCGACATACACTCATTCCGTGACTACGTAAACATAATGATCGCAGTGGTCTCTTTTTAAACACCTACACTGAGACACCATTCACGCTCCTTGTATCTGCGAAGAAGAAGACACTCGCCCTACGCAAACCATCATCACCCACTTTGCCATCATCACCCACGGAACTATAGTCCCTGAATCCATTCCTCCTAACTTTTTTTTCATAAATGCTATCTTCACTAGTCCTCTCACTTATCAACGCGATTTGAGGACCCATCTTCTCTTCCTACGTATCCGGACATGATCGAAAGGATTCGCCTTTGATTAATGTTGTTGAATGCGGGATGATGACTCCATCCTCACTTACCTTGGCTTTGATTTTGATTAATGTTGTTGAATGCGCGGAGGATGATTCACGAGGTCCATGACGGTATTTGTGGTGGACATTTTAGCGGCCTTGCCGTGGCCAAACGAATCCTTCGCCTTGGTTATTATTGGCCTACTCTCAATAACGACTGCTACGAATATGTCAAGCGTTGTGTTATGTGTCAACAACATGCCAACCTTCAACATACTCCTAGCCACCCGCTCCAGGTCGCTCGAGATCTTTGGCCCTTCTCACAATGGGGTTTAGACCTTATTGGTGAGATTCATCCGTCCTCTTCGCAACGTCACCGATGGATTATCACAGCAACCGAATATTATACAAAATGGGTGGAGGCTATTCCACTCATTTCAACTAAAAAAGAAAAAATCGTAGAGTTCATTAACCACCACATTATCTGTCGTTTTGGTGTTCCTCATCGCCTGATAACAGATAATGGAAAATCTTTTAAAAACAAGTTGTTACAAGACCTTTGTGACAACTTTGGTATCAAACTTAGTTTCTCATCACCTTACTATCCGCAAGCCAATGGTCAAGCCGAGTCCTCTAATAAAACACTAACCAAAATCCTCATGAAAGTTGTCGATGAATCAGGAAGAAATTGGCATGATCACATCCCCTTTGCCCTTTGGGCTTATTGTACTAGCATTCGTACCTCTACTAATGCCACACCTTTTTCTTTGGTATACGGTGCAGAAGAGGCTGTTTTGCCTCTCGAAATACAAATACCCTCCCTTAGAATATCTCTTGAGATATTCTCACCAACGATGATTTCCGCAAGGCGGTTAGCCCAATTGGAGCTTCTTTGACGAACTCCGTCTTACTGACTCTTGATCACCTTCAAATCTATCAAAAACGCATTAAACGTGCTTATGATAAGCGACTTCATGAGCGTACCTTTAAGGTTGGTGATCTTGTCCTCAAAGAGAATCAACATGTAACCAAACTAGAAAAGAGCAAGCGTGGAAAATTTGCTCCCGATTGGATTGGGCCTTATATAATCACTCACACCTATGGATCAGGTACTTATCGTTTAGCTTGAGCTTAATGGTAAACTTTGAGCTGAGCCCTAATGCCTTGCATCTTGACCATTCTATTGTTGAAATTAGTGTTATATCACTTCTTATCCGCCTCTGCTCGTCCCTTGAGCTCCCATACCACCACATGCACTTGTTTCCTACATCTCGAAATAAAATCAAGCTCACCTCTCACCTCCCCTTAACGATGCCTTCCCTTTTTAGTCTAGTCCATGACTTCAACGTATTAAAATAAGCCGTATTCTTATGGGATTTTCTTGAGTCAAACTTCCTACTAAACTAGATGCTTCACGCTAAAAAGAACATCTAGTCATCTAAATTAAATATATTGCTCCCTCGAAGGACAGCTATATGCCAAATTATTCTTCTTATTCTCTATAGATTGCTCCCCTCGAAGGACAGCTATGCATTAAAATCATATCTGCTACTATAAATGTTGCTCCCTCGAAGGACAACTATACAGTCGACCTCTAGCGAAGCTTCTCGCATCGATCGAAACCGTGAAGACCTCAAGAATAATACAATCAATATCCCTTGTAGACTTCCCGCATCGATCAGTCTACATTCAATAAAATAAAAGCCTCATTCAAAAGGACTTTTGAGTCATGGACTTGTCTATTTAGGGTAGGTTCTCTTTCGTCAGAACACTCACTTTGTAATAAGTTCTCTGCACCTCAGCTATACCATCCACCTCACCTCACCATTTGTTTCAACTCAAGGGACGTAATGTACGCTCGATATATTGTGATCACACAACTCTTTTCACCTATTGACTTTTCGTCATGCACGGTACAGGGCTCCAAGCTCGTTCTACGTTGTGTGGTTTGTTTAGCTCTTTTCACCTACGGAGCACTCTTTCTGCTTTGCCTCGCATCTAGGATTGTGTGTTGACCTTAATCAGGACATGGTTCCCTTCTACTTGGGTAGGCTAACTTTCACTTCCCTTATACCTTTTACAACATCACCAATTCATTACCAACACCATCAACCTTACCTTTACCAATCTTAATATTTTTACCAACCAACCAATTGCCTAAACCGTACCAAATTGCCTGAATTCGCCTCTCCCTGATCCTAAGGGAGAACTACATCGGTCTGAGGCCCCTCCTTGCTTTGTGCAATGGGCTATGTAGGCAGCACTTCGGAGACATGGGGTCTCCCAAGGTTAGCTCGACCATCCCCTACCATAATCTATCATGTGTGGTATAATAAATATTTCTGTGTATTTCTATTTAATCACATTCCTCTTTATCCTTTTTCAAAACACCAAAAGTCACAACGCAAACATTCTTATTATTATCATAACTCAAATCACCATACATATTCAGTTTTATTTAGATGTTAAACAAATACATCTTCTCTATCATCGACACGCAGTCGGCATCCTTATTATTCTTATACCTTGCTAACATTTACTCGGACCCTCACGCCTCATCCCGAACTAGGTGATGATCGTGATCGTCGACCCCTCTCGCCGGGCCTCTGTCCTCAAAGGTACCACGGCTATTGGTACCGCCACGATCTGCCAATCTCTCTGTAACATATGAATACGCCCTCTCGCATGGAGGACTCCAGCCTCTAGTCTCCCGCCCGTGACTCATGACCATCGCTAACAATCCTCTTGTCTCATTCACTGCGTTTGGAGCTGCTGAACTAACGCTGCAGAGACGATCCTCTCTGCTTTGTAATCACAGCTATGTCAGGACAATCACGTATACCTCGCAGCTCTGCTACCCACCATAATCTATAGGCCTCTGTCGTTCCTGCGTCCATTACCCTGCGATCGGCTGCTACCTCTTCAGGACCTTCTGGAGGTGTTGGCTGGGGAGGTGAGAGTACTGCCTCTGCGTCGATCCTCATATATGGTCTATAAGCCAGGGGTATATCCTGCACAAATCCAAATTGTCGCCGCACGCGATCTATAGGAATCCTCTCATATTCACCTGGCCTATGCCCCGCGATCCACCTCATTCGCTCTACCCTCCACTCCTCCTCGCACTGCGCATGGCTCCAATCACGATTTGCTTTGGGTCCCCGCCAATCAATCATTGCCTCCTCCTTAATCGGGCCCACTATCAACTCTCTCCGCCAATACAATCGCTCCACCTCACTCAATCAAGCCTCTAATCTCAACTCTCCACGTCGGACAAAGTCGATTTGGTTTGCGAATAACAAAAGTGACAATGATAAGCCGTATTTTTTCTTTTTATAGGTTTTTCGCCTTTCACCGATATCGGTTTCATTTTGCCCTAAGGAACCGGTATCGGTCCCTTAACCGATATCGGTCATGCAGAATCGACATCGGTTCTCTACCCAACTTTCACCCCATTCTTTGCCCTTATTTACTCCTTGCCTCTTTTTCACCAATATCGCCTCTATCCACCTTTGCTGCACACCATTTGTTCACTTGTCCCCATCGATTCGACCTAAGGCCTCAACCTACCTATTCGGCCCGACCTAAGGCCTCAACCTACCTATTCGGCCCGACCTACGGCCTCAACCTACCTATTCGGCCCGACCTAAGGCCTCAACCTACCTTTTCGGCCCGACCTAAGGCCTCAACTTACCTATCGGCCCGACTAAGGCCTCAACCTACCTATTCGGCCCGACCTAAGGCCTCGCCCTACCTATTCGGCCCGACCTAAGGCCTCAACCTACCTTTTCGGCCTGACCTAAGGCCTCAACCTACCTATTCGGCCCGACCTAAGGCCTCAACCTACCTATTCGGCCCGACCCAAGGCCTCGCCCTACCAATTTGGCCTGACCCAAGGCCTCAACCTACCTATTCGGCCCGACCTAAGGCCTCAACCTACCTATTCGGCCCGACCTAAGGCCTCAACCTACCTATTCGGCCCGACCCAAGGCCTCGCCCTATCAATTTGCTTTGACCCAGGCCTCAACCTACCTATTCGGCCCGACCTAAGGCCTCAACCTACCTATTCGGCCCGACCTAAGGCCTCAACCTACCTATTTGGCCCGACCCAAGGCCTCAACCTACCTATTCGGCCCGACCCAAGGCCTCGCCCTACCCATTTGGCCCGACCCAAGGCCTCGCCCTACCAATTTGGCCCGACCCAAGGCCTCAACCTACCAATTGGCCCGACCCAAGGCCTCGCCCTCACTATTTGGCCCGACCCAAGGCCTCCCTTTACCCTTCTGGCCCGACCCAAGGCCGCAACCCAACAACTTGGCCCGACCCACGGCCGCACCACTTCCATCCCTTACCCAAAATCAACACCATACACTTTTATCCACCCATCCGGTAGTTTTTTGTTCAATCGAGCTCACCTGTTCGTGTTTTAGCATGATTAGGGTCCTTGACTTGATCTGTCGACCAACTTTGCCCAGACCTAGACCGTGACGTTTATCTCAACCAAACCAACCTTTTGAGTGCACTTTGCCGAACATGCCTAAACATTCTCGTACCTTACCTGTTATATACCCTGGGGCTACTTCCTATGCCTTGGATACTAGGATTATATCACCCTTGTTTGGATAAACTATCGACCTTTGCCTCTGCACTGCTGGTTTGCTCGTCAAATCATGTACCCTAGTAATACTATGGCATTTCAATATGCGTCTGCTTCCTTGAACCTACCCCACCATCTTACCATCCCCTCTACCCCATTTACCCGTTATCAACCCTATCCCTGATTTCTCGTTCACTCAATCTGTGATAGATTTGAGGGGGATTACCTATACCCTTAACAGGAGTAACCACTTCATATTATTGTCCGTGCAGCTTTACAAAACAAGCTACACGACAATAAGGGGCTAATGTAGACACCAAATTTGTGTCTTACGACCCCTTGTGACCCGCATCTCATCTCGCAATCTAACCTCATCACCTAAACCTTACACAATTATTTATTAATTACCTTATAATTGATAAATCCACATCACCTTACCCGCCACCTCACTTTGCCACCTCATCATGACCTAGCCCTAACCCTAAACTAACCTAATTAAAACCTAAAACTTGGTCCACACCTACACCCATAACTAATGACCCCTTTCTCGCACCCAAAACCGACCTTCTAGTCACTTGACCAAGCTGCAATCGATCTCTCGGGAGAAAAGCAGGGAAGGTGGGCTATTTTACTAAAAATAGCCTACTTTTTCCTTACCGATGCCGGTTCCTACTCGACCGCCGTCGGTTATGCAACCGCCATCGGTTCCCTGTAAATGGGCTCCCCAAACCAAAACAACCAATCGGAATTTCATTTGGGAGATCATTCGAATGATTTTGAAACAACAGAGATCATTGGGAGTGAAAAGCAGAGTCAGATCTTCACTTAACCAAGCGAGACGAGTGAAGGAACCTGTGGAAGTGCTTGCGCAGAGAGAAGATCAGCTTGCATCTTGGTCAAAACCAAGTAAGTCACATCTCGCATGTCCTCTGTTATAACATTTCTTATGCTTCTTGAATCTCAGCCATCCTAAATCCGCTCTCTGAATCCACTACCCAACGTGCCATTGCATCTAGATCTTTGTCATTCTTTTACCCTCATCATCTCATTTCCTAAATATCATCCACAAACCGACCTTACAAACACCATAGCTACCAAGAAGATCCTAGAACCCACCGGTATCGGTTATCCATAACCGGCATCGGTTCAGAATCGCACATCGGTTCCTCCGATCAAAACGAGAAAACCAGACCTTTCCCTACCCGGTTCAACGAAACAACTTAATTGATATCTTACGGTCTTTTGTGTTAATTCATATTGTGGAATGACCACCTTGAAAGGAAGTTTTATATTTCACAGGCCCAAGGCGAGTTCCCTCATTTATTGTCTAATTAAAATCTTGTGGTCTTGTGTTCTTATTTGCAGGTAGTCCTTCCAAGACAAAAGGAGTTCTTCGCAGTCGGCTCGATCTTTCTCTACGGTACACGCACACCATCTCGACATTCTACGGGTATTCCTCCTAGCACCTAACTCTTATCTGCTTTATAGGAACGAAACATTCCGAGCGAAACATGCTCTAACATGCTAATGGGTGTTCCATGTGTAGAAATTGTTTTATAGGATTATATGTTTCCATTACTCCTAGTTTGATTATTTATAATTGATTTGTTATTATTTGTTTCTTGTTTGTGTGTGTTTCGTATGCTTTGTGTGCAAACTTGCTTATTGTTTGTGACCGTAATGGTCATGTGTGTCTTATGACATCATGAGTGATGTCCTGTTTTTTCTACCCAATTTATATGGCCTATTTTATTTCTTTCATGTTTACATTATTGTGATTACATTGTCTATGTACTTTACACTTGTCTTATTGCATGCATGTGTTTTTGTACTAACGCTTGTTTGGCTATCCATCCTTGTTATTTATGCCTTGGTTTATACCAAGTGCATTCCCTTTCTTACGAGTGGTACATAATTGAGTGTGTTTGGTACTCTTCTAGGTCCACATTCTCATATTATCAATGTCACATATGCCCCCAAAGAGGAGGGCATAATTTATGGTTTACATACTAACACAACGTATCTACACTAGTTCAACACATTGTAATTTTTTCCTTTGCCATTGTGACTTTACATACATTGAGTGGGTTCAAACAAGTCTACGAACCCCATACACATTGGATTTTACAGGACATGGTGTCCTTAGCATTCTGGAAAGCAGTTAGATTTTGGAGGACACGAGATAATTTCCTCCCTACACTTCTTGACCCAGTGGCATCAGATTTCCCAAAAAACCAAGACGATACAAAAATATCTTCACACACATTTCGATAGAAGAAATTAGATCTTGGACGACTTAAGCATTTCCTTCCTACACTTCTTCAGACTAAGGTGGCATAATATCATCAAAAAAACTCATAGTACATGATATCCTTCTACACCCTTTCTCTCAACATGGATTAGGTGCACATGTTCCATTTACACTTTTATTTTCACGTATTTTACACTCTCATATACATGTGTATTTTACATAGCTATTTTACACTTACACACATACATATTTGACTACTTGATCATTGTCTCCTTGTTCATCTGTCCATATGAAAAATAATTAGTCAAATTGGGGGAAACAACAACAACAAAAACCTCAACAACAACATTCTCGCAACATCACACGCTTTACTAACCATGCGGGTACACTTTGTACACCCAACATCTACACTCGTATTCCACCCTAGGTTCTTTGTCATCACTTTCCTTTACATATTTTTCATCACTATTTTCCATGTTCCTCCATCTTTCTTTTTCATTGCATGCTTTTATCTAGTCCTTTGGCGCATTCCTAATACACTCTTGATGGACATCATTTACGCTCTCTATCTACTTTATGTTATAGAGATTTATGCTCACTAACATAAATTGAGGGTAAAATGTAGTCATAAAATAATGCACTTTAGACAATATTTATCCTAGTATCATACTACTATTTAGAATGTTCTTGAGTGAAAAAGTACTAATTAACCCCTTTATTTTGGATATCTTGTTTTATTTTATTTCATCATTTCCGTAACTTTTCATCCACATGCCCGATCTATTTCAGCCATTTCCCTCTATTTAATCCTTAACTAGGGCACCCAGGATAGTATTGGGGTGCCCATGGGCGCCACTATCCCACCCGGGGCATTCCAATCCTTTATAAAAAAAAATTCCACTTTTTGGACTCTTTCTAGTCATTTCTTCCTCTTATCTTTTTGCTAGTCAACCATTTTGGGGTTAATTACAAAAATAGATCAACAAAACCCTATAAATATAAAGTTATGAGACCATAATGAGGAACCTAACATCACTTACTACTATCAATCCATCTAGATTTTCATCCATTCCATTGGAGATCACTTGCATCAACATAGTTCCATCATCAAGGCTATGACATCGCATCACACACTTCATACGGGGAGGATTCAATTATATTCCATCTACACATGCTATTACATTTTATATATTTATTTATTGCTCTCTACTTCACAAAGTACTGTGACACAAGAGCACATAGGGTACATTATGCACACACACACACTAGAACTACATTTGGGGCCAAAATGTAGTACAACATTTAGATTAGTAAGTCTCTTGTTGTGGCGGTTGAGGTCAACCTAACCCATTCATTTGCATTTTTATTTTTATGATTGTGATACTTTTTTATGTTTTGCGAGGTCTTCACATCATTTTGTATTATTGGTGACATTCAACGTAGGAGAAATAATCTAATGCGATACATAACTTGAAGGTTCCAGTTTACCTCCTGTCCCTATGAGACCCAAATTAAGATATTTTGCACAAACCATGGTACATAGACTATAGACCAGAGCGCCCTTAGGTGCCCCATTCCTCTCCCAGTGCTCCACCACTCGGATCCTCTAGATTTAGTCTTTTCATGACTTCTAAATGGTTGTTCTTGCTATTTTTTTCTTGATTACCTCTCGTGACACTCTACGAAAGACATTTGTTATCGGTTGAGTTCTTTTCTTTTACCTTCTTGCATGTTTAGGGTTTCATTTCTATTAGCTTAATCATTTAGTAATTTTCGGAGTTGTTTTAGTAAATTTATTTATTGCGTTTATGTCATCCTAGATCGGATAAACTATCTTAGCACTACATATGTTAGTCCAATTTTAGTTAATCATCTCGTGATCTTTGCATTCCATTTCTCTTTTTCATGTAAGTTCCTTTTGTCATGTGAGTGTGAGTATCCCGATAGTTATAAAACATAAAAAAATAACGTACCAATTTACCAAATCCAATGTGGTGTTGTTTCTATGCATTCTTTTCCTTTCCCAATGGTTGTGATTTTTGGTTATAGCTCTTTCATGTATCAATTCATAGTGGATAGAAATATTATTTTCCAGTTGTTGTTTAGGTTTGGACCTTTTATAGTAATTTGCAAGCATTCAGTGGCTTTTTATGCCTTTTTCATACAATTTAATGCTTTAGTGTGCATGTTAAAGTTCTTTGACTACAAGTTAGCTACTTATATAAAAAAATTAAATATGTGGAAATAGTAAATGAAACTTATATTATGTGTTGTTATTGTTATGGTTAGGTATCTTTTCAATGTAGAAGTTATTTTATGTGAGGCTTTTCTTATGATTTTTGAAGATAAAAATAACTGCCCTGATTAATAATGGCATGAAGGAGCATGTGCCTTACCCATTGGCGTGATTATTAGTGTGCCAAGGAGTTATCCCTCTTTGAATCTTCTTAGAAGCGTCCCTTACTGGATGTTAAACTGTTCAATGGGAAGGATTTCGAAGCTTCCTGCGGACAGAGAAATTGTCATTCACTTAATGTTTGGTTTTTTTCCTTTTCAGTTTGAAAGAATCAAGACTAGAAACACAACTTCCTCTACCCCAGATGTTGTGACTATTACGACACACACACGTTCAAAAAGAGGAGAAGTTTAAAAGATTCAATTTTTTGTAAACATTTTACACTATAGGAAGTTGAAACCACCTAAAATGATTATAACATAATTGGTTACAGAACGAATTCACCTTTGCCTCAAATCCCTTTTTATCTGTCTAAACTCCACACAGTTGGACCTCACTCTCGTGGATTTGGCCTAGCTTATGATTCTAAGGAGGATGCAATGAAATCTGAACCTTCCTATAAATTAAAAAAAATGAGTGTGGTGACTGTGAAAAATGAAAGTGGAAAAATAAAGTCTGCAAAGATATTTCCTAGTGCTAGCAACAAAAAATTTGAAAAAAAGGGAAATTATTACCTCCTCCCTGAAGACCTTGTAAAGGAGATTAAATTATAGACTATAGAAATTTATAGGAATTTCAATATGGCGTATTGATACAACTATACCTACTACACTGAAGTCATATTTTTTATCTGCATACAATGGTCCAAAAATACTTGCTTATTGTATCTAGCAATTTGTACTGTTGTTTACTGTTGGTGTTATTAAACTTAAACCATGATTTGTAACTACATATAATGGTCAGAATATATATATGTTTATTCTATCTACCTCATTCTACTTTGGTAACTAAGTGCTTCATTCAGTTAAGTGCGGTGTTTTGTCTTTCTTTATTTTTGAATTACATACAAAGCTAATTTATGTTTGAGTGAGGAATCTATTTCCTATATAGCACCACTTTTATACAGTTCAGCTAGTTTTTGTAGTACACGTTCTTGAATTTTAAATTAAATTTGATATCAGCACTTGTGCCATTTTAGTCTACATTTCTGAATTTACATGTACACTCTTTTAGATGCCTTTAGTTCAAAGTTTTGTTCATTGCAAATGGAATTTCATATGCCAAAATTAGAAAAATTGAGTTAGGTGAAAAAGTGGTGTTTTCTTGTTATTTTATCTCTCCATTCATTCAATTGAGTATGTTACTTTTCCCATTAAATATATGAGCTTCAGTTTCAACAATTTTTATATTTTTGTTTAGATTTACTCACGTCTAATTCACTTGTGTTTATCATCGTTGCAAAGGTTCTCTTTAAAGATAAAATTCTAAAACTTGTATGAATCAGTTACACTGAAATAAAATAGAATATCCAAAGTTGTTTCTTGCTTTGTAAATGCTTTCGTTCTACTACATATGTGGCCATCTAAAGTATTTCATCTGATACTGGCTGTTATTTCAAAAAAAAATTACTTCAAACGTACTTATTTTAAAATTTGACGGAAATATTTTGTTTTAAAATTTCCGCAGAGAAATACGCTACATTTTCATTATTTTCTTTCCCTTTTTCAAAGAAAATAAAAATGTTGTATTTAAGGTTTGGATTAATTGTATTTCTTGTCCTTATATCCCCAAAATTTTATTTTGAAGTGAATTTACAAAATATTTGGACATTACAAGATGCATTATAATCATTGTTATTTGAATGAACCATCTTTTCAAAGCAACGATGTTGAATCTTGTGATGATTAAAATTTCAAATTTTCCTCTCTGTTTGGTCTTCTACTGGGTTTTCTTGTTTCTTTACATGGTTGTCACACCATTCTCTTAAATCTGCATGAAAGACATGACAAATAGTTTCATTTCAAGGTTGACTTATGCCAACCACCTGTTTTGTCGCCAAGACTCTGTAGAGTAGGGACCATTCATTGAATTTAACTATTTTCTCAACTTCATTACATAAAATTGGCCTTTTTGCACAACTTCTTCTTTTTGTTGGTGTTTTAGGTTTGTGGTGGCTACATCATTTCCCCTATAATTTCCATCTGAGACTGTTAATTCATTTCCTACCCTAGGGCCATCATTTTCTAGCACACCCGAGTATGACAAGAAGCGATCTTTATTATTTCAAAAAATTGAAAATCAAGAGGAACTCATATGGAAACTCCGTAAAGCTGATTTCAAACCGATTCAACACTTTTCATAACCGAGGTGACATCAAGTTTTACTAACAAAATTTTGAGGTAATTTTTGAAAATAAATATCTGGTTGTTTTGTTGTTCATGCATATTTTTTCATTAAAAAACAAACCTATTTTTCATTTTGTATACTTTATGAGGTCATGCGATCATGAATCATCATGTTGATAGTATTACTAGTTAGACCCACATCCATTTTACCCATGTTCTCCTTGAAATCGGTATTATGACCCCTATCAAATGAAGATACCCATAACCCAAACCTTGCATATAAATGTGATTATCGGTATGATAATCATTATGATGTTCAAGATCAGGTTTATGCGGATGGTTGTGCTGATTATACCGCAATGAAGTTCTTAGAATCAAATTTAATAGTTTGAAGAAAACATATTTAACTATCGAGGAACATGTCGAAAATTTGCAGCAATGGAGAATGATAGGCATCAGGTTGAGGAACCTTGTTAATGGGATGTTCCCACTTACCTTCCCCATCAAAATCCAATCTTTGACATACCTTCTTTTCCGGCCAACGCATCCCATTTATCGAGTTTATAAGTTTTCGGGATGCTTCAAATTCAGCCCCTTTTATTCCACAATACAATATTGAATCCAAATTTAAGTTTCCAATTTTTTTCGCTAGTTTTTAAAATTCCCCTTCTTCACATGCAGATTTTTAAACCCAACCTTTTGTCAAAAATTAAAAAAATTAAGCTAATACCTAGCCCACCCCTCCTCCTCCTTCCATGAGATATAATTCATGAAGGATAAGATTAAAAAATCATTAATGAGGGCAACCAATTGAAGAAAACAACATGCTTTGGAATTCTTGCAAAATTTACGAGGATGGGTTTTAAAGTTTTAGTTTGATAATGTTCCATAGTTGGAGAAAAAACCCATGTAAGATGTGGAGTTTGATTTTGTATAAGAGCAAGAACAAGAGGAGATGATCAACAATCTTGTGTTTAGTGTGCATAAATCCACCATACTCATATTGGTTACTAATTCATAATAACTTGTAAAATCATTAGAAGAGGAAGAATAAATTTTTAATGAGGAGGAGTTTCGAGTCAAATTGGTGAATAAATCTGTAGATTTAATGCATGAAGCGAGAACATTTTCGGTTTAACCAATTTCAATTTTGATGATGAGGAAGAATATTTTTAGGATGACCAAGAAGATGCGAGTTGAATGTGAATACCCTCATTGTGTTGCATGCATGGAGATTGTTGTATTGTTGGATAGTTATAGTGCCTAACTCAAAAAATCATAAAACACTACAAACAACCAAGGGCGGAAACCTTTCATAGAAGAGGAAATTGAATATCCTAGATGCATGTTGGATCTAAATAATGGTGAAGAGTTTGACATTACCCTTTGAAAAATCAGTCATGACGGATGTAGTACAATAGTTTGAAGAGGGTGAACAACATTAAAATCAGTTTCAAAATGTTCCTATGGATGAAAAACATCTTCAAGAAATAGTGCAAGTGATTAAATTTAGTTTACCGACATTTAGGAGGCCATGTCCTATTCGTTACTTGGTTGGTTTGGAGTTAATTACTGGTGGTACGAGTTTTACATGTTTTAGAGCACAAAATTGAGCTTTGGTTTCTCACAAACAAACCCTGAAAACCTTCCATAATAGGTTATAGATCGAATGAGACATTTTTCATGTTTTGACTTGGTTTTGGAGAAAAATAAAGGTATATTTTTTTATAGATAATATTTGGAAAGGCTCGAGGACCATTTACAAAAATATATTACTGATATAATCAGAGATCACTGAGTCAAAATATCTATAAAAAAAACTGAGCCAAAAAAACAAGGCATGATCAAACAAGCTTTTATTCTTTTGGAGCTAAGTGTGCACTTCTGATCTAACATATTTCCACGATCACAAACTCCCAAACAAGTTTTCAAATACTTAAAAACTTTATTTCCCAAAGATTTTGTAAAAATATCTACAAATTGATCTTCGGATCTGAAAAATTCAAGACAAATTTCCTTATTGTTAACCAACTCCTGATGAAGTGATACCTCGTGTCTATGTGTTTGCTCCTCTTGTGAAAAACATGATTTTTAGACAATGTTATTGTTGAATTGTTGTCACAAAAAATCATGTAGCATCCTCTTGATTTTTCCTCAAATCTTTCAACACTCTTCTCATCAAACGGCTGACATCTTTACTCACATTGTTGCTTACATACTCTTCTTCTCTGAAGATAGTGTGACTATGGGATTCTTCTTTGATGCCCATGAAACTACACCTGTTCCAAAGTGAAAATCATAGCCGAATGTGCTCTTTCTATCATCAATACTTTGGCACTATCATTGTTTGTGTAACCTATGATTTTGAACTCATCTGATGTTGAATACAAAATTCCATGATTATTAGTTCCACATACATACCTCAAAATTAATTTTCCATCTTGCCAATGTGAATCTTTTAGAGATTCCATGAACCTTGAGATGAGGCTCAAACCATACATAATATCGACCTTGTGGCCATTAAATACATAAGACTTCCAACTAGTCTTTTAAACAATGTTGGATCTACAAATGATCCACTTGTCCTCTTTTCTTAACTTGAACCTCTACCGCAACTGGTGTTGGCACTGGCTTGCAATTCAACATGTTATATCTCTTCAAATCATCATTAGCATACCTTGCTTTTGAAATAAAAACTCCATCTTCCAATTGTTGAACTTCTATGCCCGAAAAATAGTGCATGAAGCCTAGATCATTATCTCAAATTATTTCTTCATAGCTGATTTGAATGAATATATAGATAGATTTTAAGTGATGATTAAATCATCCACATATAAACAAAAAATAAAAATTTTACCTTGTTCATTGATGTTGATGTATAATGTAGGCTCTCTCTTGCTACTCCTACTGAAAACATTTTGTATCAAATAATAATTAATCTTATTGTGCAAGCTCTAGGTGCTTGCTTAAGACCATAGAGCACTTTTATCAACTTTGTATATCTTTCCTTCATGACCTTCAATCTCATAACATTCTTCTGATTCATAAACTTCTTCTTCAAGGAAACCATTCAATAATGTTGATTTTACATCCATCTAATAAATAGGCCATTTGTTTTGAGCTTGATTGCTAAAACCATTCTTACCACTGTCGAAATGTCATACAGGTGTAAATTTATCGTTGTAATCTACTCCATATTTTTGTGAAAAACCTCTCGTAATCAACCTTTCTTTATGTTTCGTACTTTACCATCGGTAGCATATTTGGTCTATAGACCCACTTCACTCCTATCATGTCCTTTCCTTCTGGAAGATCTACCAATTCCCATGTCTGATTCTTCTCTATGGCGTCTATCTCATCATCCATGGCTTGAACCCAAACTTCATTGTTTATAGCCTCTTTAAAGTATATTGGATATGTAGCTTGAGAAAATAATGCAAAAACTTAAAAAAGTATTAGTTGTATCAACATTATAAATCTCACTAAGAATCCTTGTTTTCTACTGAAAAGGGCTATCGATGATGGATATTTTTGTCATGAAGGAGTAGCCCGGTGTTCTTTTTGTTTTCTACTACATGGTTTAAGATGGTGAAATCTTGGAGACCTCCTAGATGTAGATGGAGGTGTATCTTGTGCTAAAAATTGTGGTGCATGTCCAAGATTTGAATAAGATACAATACATTTCTACTCAATGCTTTCATATGTCATATCATCATGAGGAATATTTTCTTTATCTTGAATTTTTTCTCAATACTTCCATCCCATGCCACGATTTTCAACAAACTTGTACATCTCACGATGATTATGACCTTTTTGGTAATTGGATTAAACAACTAGTTTTTGTTTTCTCGAATGTCCAACAAATATGCACTTTTCTCCTTTGTTGTCTAACTTCTTCCTTAGCTCATCAAGCACATGTGTGTATGACATACTGACCAAAAATTCTAAAATGAGAAACACTATGTTTCCTCTTATTCCAAGCTTTTTGAGGAACCATGTTTCGAACAATTTTCATTGGACACTGTTTATGATGTAAACAATAGTTGATACTGCTTCTGCCCAATACTCATTTGAAATATGCTTTTCCTTCATCATACTTTTCGTCATCTCCATGATGGTTCTATTCTTTCTCTCTGCCACACCATTCTGCTATGGTGTATACCTGGAAGTAAACTTCTTGTGTATACCATGATATTTGCAAAAATTCAGAAAATCATTAGAAACATACTCACCTTGTTTTAATGTCCTCAGAAATTTGATGTAGTACCCACTTTGCTTTTCCACTAAAGCCTTGAACTGCTGAAATATATCAAAAGCATCTTATTTGTGTCTCAAAAATTACACCCATGTATTCCTTGTATATTCATCAATGAATGTCATAAAATATGAACAACATCCAAAAGAATATTTTTGCATTGATCCACATAAATCTAAGTGAAAAATTTCAAGTGGTGCGATTGTTCTTCTTATTTTCCAATCGGGAAGGACTCTCTGTGTTGCTTCCCAAAATATAACCTTCACAAAATCTATCACGGTTTTTTGAATCAAAGGAAAACCTTTCACCATATTTTTGTGTAGTAAATTCAAACCACCAAATTTTAAATGACCAAACCTGAGATGCCATAGCCATGATTCATCATTTCAAATGACTGAAAATCGATTGATCTCCTTAGCTCCGGACTAATCTATAGTATGAGCTCCGGATGTGGTTGGTATAATCTTCAAAGGAAACATTCTATTTCTTTTCATCTTCACTTTAGCAATCACCTAGGTACTTGGAGCTTTATCCACGATCACACATTCATTGTCTTCAATGTAAACTCTATATCCCTTTTGTACAAATTGACCGATGCTCATAAGATTGTGCTTGAGCACGTAACATAATAAACATCCTGCATAATCTTTTTCTCCCCCTTTTTAGTTAGAATGTTGATTGTTCCTTTGCCTTTTACATTTGTATTATTATTCCCAAGGGTAACTTCTGACTTTACTAACTCATCCAAATTAGAAAATAAATCTAAGTAACTGACATGTGATTATTGCAACTAGAATCCAAATACCACACATCACTAGGAATATCTTGGGATAGATTACACTCAATAGGTGATGCTTTGGAAATATTTGTGCATGTAATAAACATGGAGCTTAGAGTAGAGCTCCCAACCTGATTTTGATTTTGTTTGTTCTGATCATATTACTTTTTCTTGCATTCAAAATCATAGTGCCCATATCTCTTGCAATAGTGACACTGCACATGCGATTTATCTTTGCATCTGACCTGAAAAATGATTATGATTGTGCTCTTGACTATGTCCTCTTCCACTTGAGTTTGATGGACCACTCATCCTCTAGATGAACTTCTTCCTCTACCTCTAGGGCTGAAATTTTCTCTTCCTCTTCCATGATTTCTTGATACCTGTGATGAAAAATCTTGATCTACAACTACATGTGATCTATTCAACCTCTATTCATGATTTATTAGTGATGCATGCAACTCATCAATTGAAAACTAACTTAGATCCTTAGTTTCTTCAATAGCAACTACCAAAGGATCAAATTTTGTAGGCAAACTTCTAAGAAATTTTTCAATAATTCTTTTGTCCTCAATATTTTCACCATGAGATTTAATTTGATTGACCAAACCAAATACAAAAGTAAAGAATGATTCTACGGAATCTAAATCTTTCATTGACATTTTTAAAATCTCTACGAAGTAAGCTGTCAAGCTTGGCGTTTTTACTTCTCTTTACCTTGATACATAACTTGGAGAGTCTCCCACACAATTTTTTCTTTACTAGTTGTTGCCACTCTAGGTAGGATGCTTTCATGCATGGCTTGATGAATGAAGAAAATAGTTTTTCCGTATTTCTTTCTTAATTCATTTAGAGTTTATTTCTCTTCCTGTGAGAGTGCGTTATATGTTGCTTTTGCATTTGCGGGCTCTGTGTACCCATTCTCAATGATTTCCCATACATCATGAGATCACGAATAGTGCCTTCATGGTTAATGACCAATACTCATAATTATTTCTAGTAAATTGTGGTGTCGTAGACCGATTACAAAATCTATAACTTTGTTGTCAATTAGAAACACTGTAGAAAAAAACCACGCTACGATACAAATCAGAGAAATTAGGCACATAAAATAACAACTAGCAGAAATAAAATAAAGAATTGCAAATAAAACATATTATTGCAAACTCAGATCAGCACTTTTGTGCATATATTTCTCCTTCCTTCTCAGAGCTTCGGCTCAATACAATCTCTTTGAATGTGTTTTATATGAAAACACTTACAATTGCCTCTAATAAATAGATGGCTTCATCTAACAATAAAACACTCAACTCTCCTAAAAATAGAACTAAAAAGCACATGCTTTTGTGCAATACAAAGCTTTTGATTTATTTTCTTTAATAGCTTTTCCTAAAACTAGGAATCTAAAACTAAATTATCTAATATTAAAAGTATGTAAAAATCAAATTACTTTTTACTTTTCTAGGGGCAAAATTACTCTTTTTCTAACAATTTTGACAAAACTATCAACACCCTTATGAATGTGTCCACATTTCACATGAATTACTGAAATACCTTTTATTATGCTTTGATGGATGTGCATTTCCTACTCTAAAGATTCCATTTGATGCTAGTTGGGAGGATGTTGGTAAGGCACTTGATTTTGTTTGGCTTTACACAAGTCTTCCACATGAATTTTGCTTAAATGTTTTCTTTTCTTTTCTCCCATGGCAGCCACTTCCCAAACACACACGCGACTCCTAGAACTAGCAAAACAAAAAAGAAGAATAATTGCAAAAAACCCTAATCCCCTCTTAGTCCTAACTCGCCCTTATGGGATTTGAATTTTTTTATTTTCATTATAATTATATTACCATTTAAAACATTTGTTTGTGTGTATTATTTAATTGGTCGCGGAGCTAGTCAGCGAACCAATGAGGATCTATACAAGTTAAGAACTGAGACGAGATCTCATTTAGTAGAGCGGACTAACCATTTGAATTGTGCTCCATGTTGAAGCATAATTCGTGTGTAGTGTATAGCCTCCGGGATCAAAAATTAACGGTGTATAATCTTGAGAGTAGAATGAGTTCCTTGAGGCGTTGCAACAATTTCACCTCTCTAAACTGAGGAAAGGACTTACGACGACAATTCAATTGTTGAAGCTAATTTCAAAGCTTTCCAAACTTGTACAACAGTCACGAATGCTTTTACACTTGTCGCTTGAATGAATTATTGTTTTCTTACGTGATCGGTTGACTGGGTAGTGTAACTTAAAATGAAAGGTGTCGTTGTCGTGATACCATTATGCATAGCATTGGATTTTTGACAATTTATTGGGGCCCGTTATAACCATCCCCATGGCAAGTGCTTGGTTGGAGCAAGGTTGTAAGGTATGTGATCGTTTTGAAAATCCCATGGTAAATGTCAACCTCTATGCATTAACGAGGCAATTTTCAACTTTGAACTTTGGGAGAATCAATAAAAATGGATGTTGCCGCGAGGGTTGGGGAAGAATCATTTATTTCCTTTATAGTTGCATAGTTATTAGAATTTGTATTTGGTGTTTGGGTTTGGCCTAGTCTTTCTATTGTGAGGATTAAACTACAAGGTTTTTTTCTTTAAAATTAGTGTGGCTTTCATTTACCCAAAGTCTCACTTCATAAAGTGGTGGAGACATATGTTGGTCATTGGTTGTAACACCATCAGTGCTGGGAGACCTAATTAGCTCTCACTAGTACGAGATCAAGTTGACATGAATTGGAATTGAATTTTTTTCATCCATTGAAATGGACCTAGTCGTTATTATGTGCTTGTTGACAACTTAAAGATGATGTTGGGGATAAAGCTTTGTTTCTCCTTGCACATGAATAAAAATCTATACCAAAAATGTACACCTCTCTTTAATGTCACACAAAATTTTACCTTCTTTTGTACACATGACAGTTAAAGTGACACAAGGTGTAACGCCCACATTTTCTCAACAAGACATCACAATAAACCCAATAAAAAACATGGAAAAATTATGGAATAATTTTTTTTTGAAAAATAACGACAATAACATTCGTTGGAATTAAATTACATTCTTGGTAATAACGCTCTATACAATTTTCAAGGCAGCCGGAAATAAAATGACGATTGCTTAGCATTGACTCAATTTCCAAAATTAATTTAGGATTTAAATTCTCTTACTAAGCTTCAATATTTCAATAAAAAAAAAAAAAAAAATTATCTTGGTTTTTAGTGCTCTACTACATTAATCTCTTTTAAATTTACTATCTAAGAGACATAATTAAATTTTAGATTTAATTTAGAAAAGGATAATAGTCTTATAGTGTTTAAAACATGCACATTCGTTTATTTTTACACTAAGGTTAACAATAATCTTTAAATAAATCTAATCTAAAATACATTTCCTATGTTAACCTTATTTAGTAATTAAGTTTTCTTGCTTATTTGATTAACACCTTACGTTATGATATTTTAATTTATTTAATTAGTTCACACTTAATAATTGAAACCTTAAGATTCGGCTAAATTCTCCCGAATTCTCTTTAATACAATTTAATATTTTTCCAATTAAATTTAATCAAACACCTAGTATAACATTTAATTTAAAATCACATAACAACCTTCTTAAGGACGTCATTTAAATTAATTTTCTTAACCATATTTAAATATTCTCCTAACAAATAATTACTACATAACTCCCTTTATTTTTATGCTTTTTTGGTTAAAATATGACGAGTTTAATGGGCTTAAAATTCCTTCAATTTTCTCTTAAATACGTTCGGGAAAATTTACACAGATATTTTAGTGTGTTAAATTTGACGTCAAATGACCGTCTACAAGATCCTAAAACAAGGCGGGATGATGGCCATATGGACGTCAAATTCAATCTGCCATACCGCTTTTTTATAGAAAGGATTTTCAGATTTTAAAAATTGTTGTGAATTTATGAGGATTTAATCTTTTCGTTTCCAAATCCAAATAACTTTTATTTTATGATTTAACATATTAAATGTTTCATGTAAAATATGAGTTTAAACATGCCTATAGGTTAATTTACAACCAAGTAACATTTGGATATGAAATTTGTCTAATATTTATTCTTACATAATCATTTAAATACGAGAAAAATAAGGCACTGATTAAATGAAAATTTTTCTTCTTCCATTAAACAACTTGCCAAAGATGCAAGAGGGTCAACATCCACTTTCTCCCAATGACATTAATCATTTCAACACCGATCTACCATACAACTTCCCAAGCAAGCCTTACAATTTCCCAAGCAAACTTTAGATTTGAGAAGTCTTATTCTCTTTATTATAAAACCATTACAAGGTTCACATTTCATATGAAGTAATGCAAATCATAATAAACCATTTACAAGAACTATCCACCAAAACATAAGATTACATCCCATGTACCCTATGTACAATTTACAAGTTGTAGAGTAATATTTCAAAAAAGTTGCAACTTCACATATCCTTCTCCAACAAGAGAGCTCATTTCATTGAACCCCACCATCTTCACCAAGATCAAGAACACAACAAAATGGGGAGTAGGCAACGCTCTCCACCCAACCAAATATTCAATGAGGGAGAAGCTTCTTCCTCATTGGCCCCGAGCCCCAACAAATAAGAAATGAGCGTTATTTATACAACCATGGAAACTCAAAATGGCTTCACATACACATAACAGTTTTCACAATCAAAACACATTCCAATAATAATCTGAAACAGGTCCCAAGAAGGACAACAAAAAAAATACAAGGCCACATCATACAAAGACCAAAAAAGAAAGATCTATGGGGGAAGTTGTTTATACCTCCCAATGGGAAATGGGTATCCACCTTAAAACCCGCCAATATATCCATCTTAAACCCCTACATACTCTTATGCCTCCCCCAAGTACCTCTTATACCTCCCATTCTCTTATGCCTCCCCCAAAAGTAAGAAATGCAAGCTATTTCTTTTCCAAGGTGGAACCCAATCCCAAACTCCTCAACAAAATAACTCTTATGCCTCCCGAACTCTTATGCATCCCCAAAAAAAGATCACCATAGTCTTCGACTACACCATACCGAGGCCATCTACCCAATCACCTAACAAACATACCAAACATTCAAAACATTCACATATGCATGATATAAAAATAGAGATACATTTTAAGAGAGTCAAGCTCCTACCTATCCATGATAGAGCTTGATCCAAAATCCAACAACAAGCTTCAAACAACCACAAGCTCCAAAAAATCCTCAAGCATCAAAATCTTCAAGCTCTCCCAACAATTTCCAAAATCCCCAAAAATGAACAAGTATCCAATTATGAACAAATAACCCTTCCCAAAGCAAGCTCTCCAAAATTACAAGTATTACTCCCAGAAACAAAAATGAGTCCCCTCCTCCCAATCAATAATCTTGCATAAATATAAAAGAAGAGGAGGAGGGTGAGGTGGCTCCATGTAGGATGCCACTTCACCTTTTAAATTCCACATCCATCCCTCTCATGCCCACAAAAAAACCACTAACCTTAGGAAATAATATAAAAAAGAGCACACATAGTCCACTTGCACATTTTAAATTTTTATTAAAATGTGAGTGCACCACCAACCCCTATTTTAAATAAATTATCATGTCTAGTGGTCTAATTATGACCCCTAAAGTAATAGATATGGGTGGGGAGTGTTTTAAGGAGTGGGAAACAAGTTATTCCTTCCCCACATGCCTTTTGCACATGGCTCAAGGCCCAAATTCGAGTTTTGGGTTATGGGTGGCCCATTGCACATGTGACTTAATATTAAAACATCAAAAAGGAAAGGAACAAAGTATATTCCATGGGTCACTTAGCCCTTGAGGTCCACATCAAAATTACAACAATTAATCTAGTTTAGGTACCAATTTAAGCATCTACACTAACATTAATAAAGGTGAGTCATAAAACACATTTAATTTCAAAAATTCCCAAAGCAAAAATTAAATTTAAAATAAAATACCCTCAAATAAATAAGACAACAAGAAGACCACAAATAACCCCAAGGTCACATTTGAGGTGCTCCCCCATGGAGACCTTATTGAAGATGACATCCGAAAAAACAACAATCACAACAATTACACGAGTTGTAATGGTGACCTGTTGCCAATACCCCACATTCTTTTGTTGTTGGTCTCCTATTCCCGTGATTTGTTGTGTTATAATTTCTTGTAGAATAAAACAATACCTTTACGGCCTCGTGGCCATATTAATGATGTCGACATGATAAAATACATATATCTACCTATCACTTTCAACATCAAATATCACAAGCTGCTAATGCTAAGACCAAGTAATTCAATAATTGTTCCAATTTTAAACATTTTGATTCTACTTAATACATATATTTGCAATTAATATCATAAACCAATTGAATCATCTAAGTTTAAGCAAAGTACATTTCACTCATTCACAATTTCACCAATTTCTTCAATATCAAAGAAATTGTAAAATAACTTCGAACATCATAATATGGTCGATAAGAAGAAATTACAAACTATCAATATATATATCTAACTTGACAACACATCATTAACTTTCATCTTGAATGACTATCATTGTCTCGTGAATCCATATAAACGATATTATAGTTCATAGTATATCAATACTTGCAATTAAATCTATTGTCTCACATTACGTTAAACAAATCATATATAGTAATGTCCATCCAAGTTCACAATATAATATAATAATCTGATCAAAATAACAATTAGAACATAATAGTAACCACGATGTCCCACATATCTTAACAATATGTTAACAAGAACACAACGATGAAAGTTTTCTATATTATAATGAATTCGGAGTTGAAAACATAGTTCAATTAGTGTTGAAGAGGAGTGGGCATTACATCCCCCTCCCCTTAGATTTGACTTCCTCCTGGAAGTCATGGAAATGAGGTAGGGAAAACAATGTATAAGAATAAAAGTCACACATTCTAGGAGATTTCTTAATTTCAAACAAAATTTGGTTCTCAAAACCCAAGTTTGGTCCAACGCTAATCAACAAGAAGAAGGGAGATTGCTAGGCATGAATGCTAAAATTCATTTAAACAAGGTTGTAAGTTTTAAATTTTAAAGAGTAATTCTACGCGGTCAATTAAGCTACATCACAGCGAGCATAAAGACTAGAAATTGCTAATGAAAACTCAAGAACATCTACCAAGGTAAAAGAATAATAAAGAGAAATCCATGCACTCAGAATGACCACATAGCCACACAAGGATGCGACACACTATCGTAACGATTGCTAAGACTTCCACTTAGTTGGAGTTGCACTTAATTGTTCGTATTTAAACAAGGCTATACAATATTAATCATGACCATCAATTTTATACGAAAGGACATGTCTACTCAAAGGTATCACAAATTTAAGGTCACACAAGAAGAGGTTTAACAACAAGGAAAACACATAAATTAGTAAAACATTTACAATCAAGTAAACTATTCATTGAAATCACTTTTATACTTGAAAGGATTAAATTAAATTTTCATGGTAATACTAAGCAAAATCATGACCACAAGGTTTTATATAACTTGATTTTGTGCTGAAAAAATCACACACACGACGTACACGAACCCGACTTAAATTCTTCAATCACTTAGATAATACTTCCACTAGGAGAAAACCCTTAAACACACTAAAATATCAATATAAGATACACCAATTACTCTATATAGAGCACAACCTAATTTAATTATTTTAAATCCTACCAAAGCTCAAATAATCATAATAGTGTACATGTTTAATTTATAGCACAAAAAATGCACTCAAGAGAGCTAGGAGTGATAATTAGGTCCAAGAGGTGTTCCAACAACAATCTACTAGCGTACCACACAATACTTGATTAGAAAATGTCAAAAATATCTTGCTTACCTACCCCCCAAGGTCAAAAGGGGAACAACACCAAAGAGTTTTCCAAATAGAAGGACAAGGGCTTCCGACATTTCTTTCATATCCTTAACATATGTTGCCTTAAATTTACCAATAACATAGGTCACCAAAGACTTAATCCGTACACAAGGAGGGTGCTTTTCTTTAAACAATAGATAATGATCCACTCCTATCAAGAAACAATTCACATTCGTCATAATACGAGACAACAAGGGTATGAAGATCCAAAGACTCCTATAATATAACCACACATGTTTATGCTCAAGGGGTAACTTCACGGTTAGAGCACATCACCATCAACCCGGTGTTTTACAAATTAGGGAAGGTCACATAACTAAAGGTTCAATTAGTTGTCATCCTAGACACGGTAGGATGTTAGGCCATCAATACAAACATATCAATTAATTCACGTTAACGGAGGATACGTCTTTATGCATTTGTGAAATCTTTTACTACTCGAAGGCGAGGTTTAGTAATGACTTGGCATATACTTGTGTTATAACCATTTTGCACATGTTTAATGTTTTCTATGACAATGGGGTATGTGAAATACTTGTTCTATCACAATCCCAAAGTATTTGGCCACAACAGAGGTTTAGATAATCCTACGGTAGCTCAAGTAACCTTCTAATTTGTTCAAATTTACAGACTATATACTTTATAAATTTTAAAGTGTGTAATGGCCATTTATACAATCAATGTTATTTAATTATACATTGTGCTCTATTTCATGAAATTACTCTTCCCATAATCCAGATTGTAACACACAAGTTATATTTATGCTTGTTAAGCGCAAAACTTATAATTTTTCTTAATTAATGAATCCATTTGATTATGATATCACCTATTTACGTTATTAAGGAATGCCACGAAAGATGGTTTGATATCTCGCCATTCTATATAGGTGGAAAGGTAGTTATTTATTTTTCTTCTAGGGAAGGTAAAAGAATAAAGTTCTTGTTATTTCCAAATAATTTTATGTCTTCTATTAATCCACTAAGATTAGAATAAAGAACCATTTTCCTTTTCTTAATGTTCCAGTTTACTTGTTTGGTTTCAAAGTCCAAGCCCCTCAATTTAATAATATTTCCAAATAGATGTTAATGAGAAGGAAGAGTCATACATATCACCTTTTAATTCTAAAGGAATAAAAGACCATTCAACATATCACATCTTTATTTTTAAAGGAACAAAAGATCAATCAACCAATATGCAACACACCAAGATATCAAGAGTTTACCAAAGAATTTCCAAGCATCACTAAAACATTCCAAGTGGGTCTCCACAAGTATCGAAAGTAAATACGAAGAAGAGACCCATTAAAGAAGCAAATTTACTTTTACAAGTTTAAATGGTTTGAATTGGTGGGGATAAAAAAACAATGTTTGTTATTTTATCTCAAAATCAGTTATTATTAATAAGACAAGGAGAGTTTCCAAACAACACTCATACTTTCGTAGGATAACACCAAGCAAGTAATAAGATGAAAAGAAATTTTACCCCAAGGGCACCATATTTCTTATCTAGATAACATCATAATACAAGAGGAAATAAACCAATTTACCCAAACATGGTCTCTACGACCAAGAGTTATATCTTAACAAGAAAATGGACACATCATAAACATGACTAACATTAGAATTTTAAGATTTTCAAAATTCAAATTCTCTAAGAGCAAGGTTAAAATGACTAAAAAGTATCCATACGTGCCTCAACATCACCCAATACAAATAGATTATAAAGTGGTATAGATAAAATTTTTGAGTGTTAAGGCAATGGTAGAAATATTTATGTGTCATCGAGAGAAAAACAAGTACAGTTATTTAGCACATTTCCTTATTGGGCTTAAATCTAGCCATAATTACCAAGGTACATACAGTCTAATTATCAATAATTTCTAAAATACAACAAAGAAACAATGGTAAAACTTAAGATGCCATCAATGGTACGTCATATCCAAATAAAACACTTATCCACTAAAATATACAATCATCGAGAGTTAATCTAATTCTAACACAATCCATAAGTCCATACCCAAACATATCTAATCTAAAGAGGAACAAATCTCTTACATATTACAAGTGAATTTCAACTACGTTAATAAAGCGCCAACTAGACCGCACGACCCAACAAAATCTCTCTCTAAAAGGTTGAGTAACGAAAGATTCACTCCAAGATCCTAAGCACACACATGGTTTCTTCCTTCCAATACCAATGACATAACTTGAAGCACCTAGGAAGAAAATCAAGGCACCTAGGGTGTACCCCCATACGACAAGAGATCACAATACAAATAGTGTCGAATTAGCTCATCAACATACAAGAAATAATCACGTAAAATTTAGCTAAGTAGCCGACAAGATAAATGAGCTCCGTGTAGTACCCACTTCCCTTTGACACCTTTTGATACTAATCTTGATATTGTTGATTATATTATGAACATTATTATGGTATTGATTTAGTAGGATGTTAGATGTTAGACCATGGATTTTGTTGATCTTGATTCAGTTTATGATGCATGATGATTATTAGAGACATTTTTATATGTGGATGATGATATCTTGGCTGACATGGATATATTATGGATGTTGTTCGGACGTGCAATATTGGAATTCTAGATGAATTAAACAAGGTCACTATAGCAATGCATTTGTTTGTGTGTTTGTTTTGTTAGGGATTCCCATGGGGGATCACCTTTAAAATGTGACCAAGGGTTGTATGTATTTATTAATGTGGTTTCTTTTTTAATGTTTGCATGTGTTTATTTTGTGATGATTTACCCCTTTCATTAGTTATCATATGTTGTGTTAATGTTGTGAATAACCATTGTTAAAATAAATAAATCAAATATGTCATAAGAATGTAATTAATGGAGTTGTTTCTCTTAAATGTAATGTTGTAAGAATGTGTAAGTAATGTGTAAGAATGTGTAAGTGATGTGTAAGGGAATTATAAGTTAGATTTTGGAGTATGAAACACTTCATCCTCTTGGAAATTCGAATTTGTCCTTGGAGGCTATATTTGGAGGCTTGTGGGACAAGTTAAACTTGTCCCACACCTCTTAAAATTATTCACCAACCATACCTATGGTTTGGAGGTTAAAATTAGACCTTTTTAATGCATTTTGAAATGACTAATTGTAAGTTTTAATTGCACTTCTCTTACATGTTTTAAATTCAGTCCTTTTGGGGTATGGGTTGGTTTGGAGTGTGTAAGTTAAATTGTCATTCTTATTTATTATGCATGGGTGAATGATGTTGAATTTTGTTTTGGGGTTGAGGAAGTGTGATGTGGCATCCACATGGATCCACATCATCCTCTTCTCTTCCCTCTCCTTTAAAATTTGAACTCCTTGCCTTGTTTTGGGTTGTTGTTGAACTTTTGCATACTTCTCTTGGGGTGAATTTCTTGTTATTTTGGAGTTCTTGCTTGTGGAAGGAGATTGGAGACCATTGCATGCTTGTTTGTTTCTGATCTTGGACTGTATTTTGGCATTGGAAAGCTTGTTGTTCTTGGACAAACTCCATTATGGAGAGGTAGGAAATTTACTCTTTTAAAATGATTCTTTCTCTTGTATGCATGTATGAAATGGTGAATGTTTTTATGAGTTTGTTGGCTAGTTGGGTAGACTGCCTAGGAAATGGTGTAGGAGAAGGCTATGGGGATTTCATGTGGGGGGCATAAGGGAATTCCAATGGCATAAGTTTTATTGTGGAGGGATTTTGGGATTGGGATCCACCATGGAAAAGAAATAGCTTTCATTTCTTACTCTTTAGGGGCATAAGGGAGAAACTTTGGGGGCATAAGGAGGAATTTTGGGGGGGCATAAGGATATGTGAGGTGAATTATTTTGGTGGGTTGTTTAGGTGGATTCCCATTTCCCATTGGGAGGCATAAGCAGCTTCCCCATAGTTCCTTGCTCTTTTGGCTTGCTTGATGAAGCCTCGAGTTTTGTTTGTATGTATTTAATGTAGTTGTGAACTACATTCTTCTTGAACTATGTTTTTAAATGTGAAATGTTGCATGTGTGTTTGTGGAAGCCATTGTTGCCATGAGTTGTTTCACATCTCTTATTTCATTATGGTTGGGGCTCGGGGGCCAATGAGGAAGGATGGATTCTCCCTTCTCATTGGATGTCTTGGTTGGGTGGAGAGCGTTGCCTTTCCCCTATTCTTGTTGTGATCATTTGGAAGATGAAGAAAACCAACATGTTGCTATTTTGGAGCAAGAAAAATGGACAGTTTGACAGTCCCTTGTTGATATAAAACTCATTGTAACCTTTCCCACTTGAAGTGGATGATTTGTATGTTATTTGATTTGGAAAGATACTTTGTATTTTCAATGAAAATTGAAATTTGAAATGTAAAGAGTTATATTCTATTCTCTGTTTTGGAAAGAATGGGAAAGAATGATACGTACTTGTATGTTTTACTTTGAAAATACTTGGAAAAGAAGTTGTAAGAAATTTAATTGAAGTAATGGAAGTGTTTTACTTTTTTTCGTATGATATCTCTTCCTTTGGAAATTTGTTTTACATGTAATATGAAATCTCTGTTTGGAATGTTGAAAGATGAAACACTTGAGAAGAAATTAAATAATTCTGCCTTATTTGAGATATATGATTGTGGAAAGAATTGAAACTGCATTCTAGTTTTAATGTTTGATTGAAGAAAATAAAATCATTTAAGACTAGCAAGTAATTGAAATTTAATGTTTAATGTTTGGTAAAAGAAATAAATCAATCTCTATTTTCTGAAATGGATAAAGTTTTCACTTCACCGTATCTTGGAAAAAGAAATTCTTTATCAAATGTTCAAAACAATCCCAATATTAGATAAGAGGCAATTGAACAAATTCAACTAAGCTTAATGAGGTAAAAACATTCCCAAACCAAGTTAAAACACTTCAGAAATTTTAATAAATCTCCCAAATCAAGCAAAGGCAAACATGAAGGCTTTGTTGTTGTGTAAAACTTGAAATTTCAAAATGCAACTCAATCCTATAAAATTCACACTTGAAAAATATCCCTAAAATTTCCTAAATGAGATCTTCATGTCTATTTGACATGTTGATAAACGAGAAGATCAAATTGGAACAAACATTTATAAGTTAAATATTACATGTTTTGTTCTCAGTAAAACCTGCAGATCATTTTGTCTAAATTGAACACTTAAACTTCACTAAAATCCAAAATTAATGATTTATTTGCAAAAGGAGGACTTGAGAGCTTTCCAAAAATTTATCGTTTTCCGAAAAGCTGAGCTCTATCAAAATTTATGGCCATTTGAAGTTTTACTTCAATTTGGCCTTTGAAAAAAATTCTAACTATTGAAAATTTAATTTTGACTTTGGAAAAATTTCCCTAAAGTTTCGTGGCCCCGCCATCCCGTATCCAATCATCGTGTACTACCATGTGGAACAGCGGAGGCGGACCCTTTTAAAACTTAACGTTTTGAGAAATTATACCTTGGGGAAAATTTCCTATTTTTCCCCGCATCCCTGCAAACCCGTGACAATCACATGCTAACACGTGGCTCGACGGATGCGAAGGAGAATTTTGGGAACTTAACATTTATTTCTCTTTGGAAATTTTTTCCTTTTTATCTCTATGGCCCCGCATCAGTTCCTTGCCTTGGAATTATCCCTTTCGTAGATACGTGGGCCCGCGCGTGCTTTTCAACCTCTAACCCATTTTTGGCTAAATGCCTTAGGATTTTCCACCACCCCGTCGCCCGCATCCAATCATTGGGTGACACGTGGCTTCACCAGGATGACGGTGGAAGAGTGGAGATAAATTTTCCTTTGAAACTTTTGATTTTGGTTTGGCGAAAATCCTAGTTTTCCCCATCGCTCGCATCCAATCTTTTGATGACACGTGGCAGCCTTAGGCTCGGCAGAGGTGCGGAATTGTTTTTAACTTTGAAATTTTCACCTTTTGAAATCATAAAATCAATGAGCGCTACGGTGGGCGTGGACCTATGACCAATGGGTTTGTGACATGTGGTGTATTTTGCAATCAGCGGAGGTGCACACAAGTTTTAACCTTTGTGCTTTTAACCCAAAAATCCAAAATTCCTAGTTAACCCCCATGAGTCCATTTTTCCCCACAACCAATCGGGGGTCGACACATGTCTCCCCCTTCGGCTCTCAGCACGCGGAGCAGATGCACTTTTTCACTGAAGAAGGAAAATGTGCCAAGTTCTTCCCACTCTGCCGGCCCATGCATGGGAAATTTTCCTCCCTAGGCCCGCATGGACTCTCCCACGGGAAAATTTTCTCCCAAAGTCATTGGACCATAACTTGAAAAATATAAGGAGTTAGGAGGACTTCTTTATATCATTGGAAAGGTCAGAAAAATTACTATCCAATGGGAATGATTTAGGGAAGTTTTGAATGAGTTAATTTTGCGTAAAATCAAGTTGAACTCTTTAAGCCAGTTGGAGAGTGGTTGAGTGAGAAATTACCCTCCTATCCTAAGTGGTTAATCTAACCCCTGTTTGACCTTGTGTTTTCTTAATAGTAGATGTAAGAGGAAAATTATTTAAGCTATCAATATTAGTTGTCCTTGAAATTTTTGTATTAACTACTACCTTGTAACCTAGTTATTGATACTCTTAAACAAAAAAAAATCCATAATTTTTCCTAACTAATCCTAGGTTGTTCTTGGGTCTCAAGTGGTTGTTTTAAGTGGGAATTACACTTGGTATTAGAGCAATGGTTCAAAATCTTGGACCATTGGGCACACTAGAAAAACTTGAGACATGAACTTTAAAACTAGCACACCTTTTAATCTAGAAAACAAAACTATTTGAAAATTATATATGTTAGTAAACATAGAACTAAAGAAGACTTAAAATAATGAACTAACTCTCATTTTGTTGCAATGCGAGCAAGAGGCTTAGACAAGATGAGGATTATTTTCACATAGACTTAGATATACCACCTCCAGGACCATCTTTGTCAGCAGAATCATCCTACCACAAATCTTATAGACCCTTGGGATGTTAATGCCGCGTTATGTGGAGGATCAGTTGGAGGGCATGAGCGGCACATGATAGAGTCACTTCCATTGAGGGACATGCACCTCCTCCACTCAGTGAGGAGCATGGAGGAGAGAACTTCCATGGAGAGTTAGCCAGAGCAGAGTCGCCCGAGGGGATAGGATGACCGAGTTTCGGGACACGAGAGAGGTCTTGGAGCCTAAGGTTCAAGGATGAGCATGTAGAGAGGCCTAAAGGCCGTCAAACCACGATTGCGAGATCACATCAGGGAGATCCTAAAGCTTTGGCCATCACATTACTCAAGTGACATAGGGGGATTTAAGACGAGAGGCATTTAGTGAGCTTGAGCGATTGCTTTAAGATTTTCCTTGTCCTAGCAACATGAAAGCTCATGTTGCGATCCATCTTGAGGAATGGAGCTGGAGTATGGTGGAGGAAAAAGGAGTATAAGCTCCATGTAGATTCTGAGACAATCACCTAGGAGCTTTTTGAGGAGAGATTCAAGAGGAGATATTTGTCATGGAGGTTCATACAACAGAGGATCGATGAGTTCCATGACCTCGGCAGAATCCCTTACGGTGGCAGAAGAGTATGAGAGTAGGTTTTGGATGTACTCCAATATGTTGAGTACATGCGGGATGAGCAGTGTGGATCCATAAGTTCATCCGAGGCCTAAATCTAGACATTGGAGGTGCGGTTAGGATCCACTACCCACGAGACTTTAGTAGAGGTCGTCGAGAAGGCCTACATATCGAGGAGACTCGGGGAAGACCCGCGGAGGCTAGAGACTAAGTCGGGAGCCACATATAGCGAGATGCGGGATAGTAGATTGAGGGTTAGCTCCGCCCCTTGTGGTGGTCATAATTCTTCACAGACATCTTTTAGACCCCATCAAACAGCAGCATAGTCCACCACCTTATAGACTTCCACCGAGAGAGTTGATGCACGAGAGAGGTTGGAGTATGGGCCCTCCTCCTAGGGGTCCCATCAGGACACGAGGTGGACCTAGAGCTCGGTCAATAGGAGTTCACCGGCAGAGGACACAACAGACCATAGTTGGATCATCGGGATCCACAAAGCACATACTTCTAGAGCACTAATGGAGGTGCTTTACTCCTTAGAGAGTATCAAAGCGGTTGTTTTGGATGTGGAGTTGCAAGAATTTTTAGAGAGACATCCTCGGAACCCTAACAAGGGTAAGGCACCAATCTCGAGCCGACGGTTGGTGATATGGGATGACCACGAGATTTATGCAGCGGTTGAGAACCGTCAAGCCGAGCACCGAGCACGATTATTGAGACTACATGTAGTATTGGTGGTGCTCCTAACTCCATATTGTTTGACTCTTGTTCTTCTAATTCTTTTATTGCACCATCTTTAGTAGAGTGATGCGGTGGTGGAAGTTAGGCGGGGTCATTGTTGGGACGTTGAGATGGCTTCGGGAGCCAAGATCTCTATAGACTCCTTGGTCAGCGGTGCATTGTGGATTTGGGACCTTTCACCACTACTTTAGATCTATGTATCCTTCCTTTGGGCTCGTATGGAGTCATCCAGGTATGGATTGGTTATGCGCACACTTTGGGCCACGATGGATTGTTATCAAAAGACTATATCTTATGTAGATGATCTAGGAGTTGAGTCATTGATTTCAGCGGTCGGGAGACCCATTTCTATTCGCACCATCTCCACTTTATGCGGCTTAAGCGGTGTGTGTGAAAGATTGTCGGATGTATGTTGTTCACAGTGTGATGACAGTCAAAGGATGGGTCTAGTGGACTATCGCTAGATGATCATCCCATTTTGAGATAGTTTACGAATGTCTTTCCAGTGGGGGCTACCTGGGATGCCACCCCCACATGAGATTGATTTTCATATAGATCTAGTTAGGAGCGAGCCTATCTCATGAGTACCTTGTTGGATGACCACCCCGGAGCTCTGTGAGCTCAAGTTACTGATGGAGGGCCTTCTAGAGAAATTCCTTATCCATCCTAGTGTATCCCCTTCAGTGCACCAGTGATTTTTGTGAAGAAGAAGGATGGATCCTTGCGGTTGTGTATTGATTACCGCCTTGGTGACTAAGGTAACAATCAAGAATCGTTATCCCCTTCCACTTATTGATGACTTTTTGATCGGATGAAGAGGAGCCACGGTGTTCTCTAAGATTGATCTCAAGTCAAAGCTATCATCGATTGAGGATTACGGAGGTAGACATTCATAAGACTACTTTTAAACGAGATATGGGTTTGACAATTCCCTCGCGGTGTTTATGAGTTTGATGAATGGGGTATACATGACCTTATTAGATCACTTTGTGCTCATCTTCCTTGATGACATATTGATATACTCACATACCCGTGAGGAGCACGAGGGACACCTTTGCTAGGTTCTTCAATGTCTTTGTGAGCAGCAACTTTATGGGAACTTGGAGAAGTGTGCTTTCTTTCAGATCGAGGTACATGAATTGGGTCATATCATCTCTGGGGAAGGTATTACGATCGATCCTTCCAATATTAGAGACATTATGGATTGGCAAGACCCACTACTATTACGAGACAGGTGTGCAACTTCATGGGATTAGCAGTTACTACTGGTAGATTTGTTCATGACTTCTCTTGGATTGTGCACCCCATCACTTCCCTTCAAATGGAAAGGAAATAAGTTTGTTTGGTTAGACATGAGATGTGAGCAGACCTTCGTGGAAACTAAAGGAATGTCTCACTACAAAGCACCCATTCTTGTAGTGATGGATCCACATGGTGAGTTATTTGTATGCACGGATGCTTCGTTGGCGCAGTCCTTGGAGGTGTACTTGATGCGGGAGGGAAGAGTAGTGGCTTTTGAGTCTCGCAAACTCAAAGAATATGAGCTTAATTACGACTCATTATCTTTATCTTGCGGCAGTTTTGCACACCTGGTTCGATGGAGGAACTTTCTTCTTGGTCGAGATATTCACACTCGTGACAGATCACTTGAGTCTTCACCACCTCTTCATGCGCAGCCCAATCTAAACACTTTAAGCGACATTGGATGGAGTTTCTTTGTGAGTATGACATGGAGATAGAGCATGTGAAGGGTAAGTAGAATGTTGTTGCAGACGCTCTCAAGAGACGGAGACATGTGAGTATGGCCAATTCAATGGGCACAGATTTGTGGAGCAGGATTCTTTAGTAGCTTCCTCTTGACAGCTTCTACATTGCAGTTGGAGCAAAGATCGAGTCCCGAGACCCATTTAGGGGAGTTTTGATGCTTTCTCACTAGATGTATATGGTCTTCTTAGGCACAGGAGGTCAGATTTATGTTCCTAGAGACAGAGGATTGAGGTAGGACATCTTGACAGAGGCACATCGTGCACCCTATTCGGCCCATCCCGGGGTGAAGAAGATGCATGCTACCTGAGACAGGTTGTACCACTACTGGAGAGGACTTCACAGAGATGTGGCTTAGTTTGTGTCAAGCTGTTTAGAGTGCCGTAGAAAGTGAAGGCCGAGCATTAGCATCCAGAGATGGCATTCTCTTTCCTCATGCTATACCGTGAGTGGAAGTGGGACACCATTTTCATGGATTTCATTGTTGAGCTATCTATGTCGAGATATCACCATGACGCCATCATTGTCATGGTTGATAAATTGACAAAAGTGTCTCACTTTTCTCTAGTGAAGACCATTTATACAGCTAGTGTAGTGGCATGTGTCTATTTGGATGAGATTGTCAGGTTGTCACGGGATTCTGTGGAAGATTATTTGTGACCACGATCCTTTGTACACTTCCCATTTCTGGACTACCATGCAGCATGCCCTCGGGACGAGGATTAATTTCAGCATAGCTTATCACCTCAAGATAGATGGAAAGAATGAGAGGGTGAATCAAATTTTGGAGGACATTCTCACGATGTACATGATGGATCATCAAAGCGAGACGGGAGGAGTACCACATGTACTTGGTGGATTTTTCCTACAATAATAGTTTTGAGTTCTATAGACATGGCTCCTTTTCGGGATTTGTATGGTAGAGAGTGCAGACACCCCTTAGCCGGGACATGTTGGAGGATAGGTTATCTCTTGGACCCAGTCCTTTTATAGGACATGGAGCAAAGCGAGTGGTGTTGATCGGACAGAGATTGCAGGAGGCACATGATAGGCGGAAGAAGTACGCAGATCAACATAGGACCAAATGTAATTTTGATGTGGGTATGAAGGTGTTCCTTTATGTTAGACCATATAAGAGCCCTATCCGTTATGGAAAAGGTTCTAAGTTATCTCCTCAATTAAATTTGGCCCTTTTGATATATTGGAGCGTATCGGCCCTTTGGCTTACCGTCTAACGTTTCCACCCAGCTTGTCTCATGTACATGATGTGTTTCATGTTTCTATTCTTAGGAGGTACATTACAGATCCTTCTCATGTGCTAGATTGGACCTATTTGTAGGTGCAAGATCGGGCGGAGTGATGGTGGAGCCCATCTATATCATGTAGATCACGGGACCCGGGATTTCAAGGAAGAGAGATTGATCAGTGCACGGGTGTAGTGGGACAGATACAATGAGACCTGAAGCCACTTGGGAGGATGCCACCGTGTTATGATTGTAGTTTCCACATTGCTCCATTGACTTCCAAGCGTAAGTCGAATCTAAGGGGGGGGATGTATTGCTCACTTCCCTTTGACACCTTTTGATACTTGATCTTAATATTGTTGATTATATTATGGACATTATTATGGTATTGATTTAGTAGGATGATAGATGTTAGACCGTGGATTTTGTTGATCTTGATTCAGCTATGATGCATGATGATTATTAGAGACATTTTTATATGTGGATGATGATATCTTGGTTGACATGGATATATTATGGATGTTGTTCAAACATGCGATATTGGAATTCTAGATGAATTCAACAAGGTCACCATGACAACTATATTTGTTTATGTGTTCATTTTTGTTAGGGATTCCCATTGGGGGAATCACCTTTAAAATGTGACCAAGGGGTTGTATGTATTTATTAATGTTTGCATGTGTTTATTTTGTGATGCTTTACCCCTTTTATTAGTTATCATATGTTGTTTTAATGTTGTGAATAACCGGTGTTAAAATAAATAAATAAAATTTGTCATAAGAATGTAATTAATTTATTTGTTCCTCTTAAATGTAATGTTGTAAGAATGTGTAAGTAATGTGTTATAATGATTAAGTCATGTATAAGGGAATGTAAGTTAGATTTTAGAGTATGAAACACTTCATCCTTTTGGAAATTCGAATTTGTACTTAGAGGCTATAATTGGAGGCTTGTGGGACAAGTTAAACTTGTCCCACACCTCTTAAAATTATTCACCAACCATACCTATGGTTTGGAGGTTAAAATTAGACCTTTTTAATGCATTTTGAAATGACTAATTGTAAGTTTTAATTGCACTTCTCTTACATGTTTTAAATTCAGTCCTTTTGGGGTATGGGTTTGGATTGGAGTGTGTAAGTTAAATTGTCATTCCTATTTATTATGCATGGGTGAATGATGTTGACTTTTATTTTGGGGTTGAGGAAGTGTGATATGGCATCTCACATGGATCCACATCATCATCTTCTCTTCCCTCTCCTTTAAAATTTGAACTCCTTGCCTTGTTTTGGGTTGTTGAACTTTTGCATACTTCTCTTGGGGTGAATTTCTTGTTGTTTTGGAGTTCTTGCTTGTGGAAGGAGATTGGAGACCATTGCATGCTTGTTTGTTGCTGATCTTGGACTGTATGTATTTTCGTATTGGAAATATTTTTGTTCTTGGACAAAATCCATTATGGAGAGGTAGGAACTTTACTCTTTTAAAATGCTTCTTTCTCTTGTATGCATGTATGAAATGGTGAATGTTTTTATAAGTTTGTTGCACTGGTTGGGTAGATTACCTAGGAATGGTGTAAGAGAAGGCTATAGGCATTTCATGTGGGGGCATAAGGAATGCCAATGGCATCAGTTTTATTGTGGATGGAGTTTGGGATTGGGATCCACCATGGAAAAGAAATAGCTTTAATTTCTTACTCTTGGGGGCATAAAGGGAAACTTTAGGGGGCATAAGGAAGAATTTTTGGGGGGCATAAGGATATGTGAGGTGAATTATTTTGGTGGGTTGTTCAAGTGGATTCCCATTTCCCATTGGGAGGCATAAGCATCTTCCCCATAGTTCCTTGCTCTTTTGGATTGCTTGATGAAGCCTCAGTTTTGTTTGTATGTATTTAATGTAGTTGTGAACTACATTCTTCTTGAACTGTGTTTTTAAATGTAAAATGTTGCATGTGTGTTTGTGGAAGCCATTGTTGCCATGAGTTGATTCACATCTCTTATTTCATTATGGTTGGGGCTCGGGGCCAGTGAGAAAGGACAACATCTCTCTTCTCATTGGATGTCTTGGTTGGGTGGAGAGTGTTACCTTTCCCCTATTCTTTTTGTGATCATTTGAAGATGAAGAAAACCAACATTTTGTTGTTCGGAGCAAGAAATATGGAATTTTTGATAGTCCCTTATTGATATAAAACTCATTGTAACTTTTCCCACTTGAAGTGGATGATCTGTATGTTATTTGATTTGGAAAGATACCTTGTATCGTCAATGAAAATGGAGATTTGAAATGTAAAGAGCTATATTCTATTCTCTGTTTTGGAAAGATTGGGAAAGAATGATACGTACTTGTATGTTTTAATTTGAAAATACTTGGAAAATAAGTTGTAAGAAATTTAATTGAAGTAATGGAAGTGTTTTACCTTGTTCATATGATATCTCTTCCATTGGAAATCTTTGTTTTCATATTATATGAAATCTCTATTTGGAATGTTGAAAGATGAACAACGTGAGAAGAAATTGAATAATTCTACCTTATTTGAGATATATGATTGTGGAAAGAATTGAAATTGGATTCTTGTTTTAATGTTTGATTGAAGAAAAGAAAACCATTTAAGACTAGCAAGGAATGAAATTCAATGTTTAATGCTTGGTAAAAGAGATAAATCAATCTCTGTTTTCTGGAAATGGATAAACTTTTTACTTCACTATATATACGGCAAAAAATTTCTTTATCAAATGTTCAAAACAATCCCAATATTATACAAGAGGCAAGTGAAAAAAATTAAACTAAGCTTAATGAGATAAAAACGTTCCCAAACCAAGTTAAAACACTTAAGAAATTTTAATAAATCTCCCAAATCAAGCAAAGGCAAACTGCAGGCTTTTTTCTTTGTGTAAAACTTGAAATTTCAAAATACAAATCAATCCTATAAAATTCACACTTGAAAACTATCCCTAAACCTTCCTAATGGAGACCTCCATGTCTATTTGACATGTTGAGAAAGGAGAACATCAAATTGGAACAAAAATTTATAAGTTAAAAATTCCATGTTTTGTTCACAAAACCTTCAGATCGTTTTGTCTAAATTGAACACTTAAAATTCATCAAAATCCAAAATTAATGATTCTTTTGCAAGTAGTACTTCGATAGCTTTCCAAAAATTCCTTGTTTTCCCAAAACTGAGCTCTCTATCAAAAGTTATGGCCATTTGAAGTTTTACTTCAATTTGGCCTTCAAAAAAAAAAAAATTCTAACTGTTAAAAATTTAATTTTGACTTTGGAAAAATTTCCCTAAAGTTTCCATGGCCCCGCCATCCCACATCCAATCGGGTAATGTCACATGGCATAGCAGAGGGCGGACCCTTTTTAAAACTTAACGTTTTGAGAAATTAGACCTTGAGGAAAATTTCTTATTTTTCCCGCATCCCCATAAACCCAGCGCCAATCACATGGCCGACACGTGGCTTGGCGGATGCGTTGGAGAATTTTGGAAACTTAAGGTTTATTTCTCTTGAAATTTCTTTTTCCTTTTATCTCCGCGGGTCCACATCGAGCCTTACCTTGGAATTATCCCTTTCACGGACGTGCGGGTCCGCGTATGCTTTTTAACCTCTAACCCATTTTTGGCTAAATGCCTTAGGATTTTCCACTACCGTTGCCCGCATCCAATCATTGGATTACATGTGGCTTCACCAAGAGAAAGTGGAAGAGTATAGATAAATTTTCCTTTGAAACTTTTGATTTTGGTTTTGGAAAAATCCTAGTTTTCCCCACCACCCCGTTTCGCATCCAATCTTTTGATGACACGTGGCATCCTTAGGCTCAGCAGAGGTGTAGAATTTTTTTAACTTTGAACTTTTGCCTTTTGAAATCGTAAACTCAATGAGTGCTCTAGTGGCCCGTGGACCCACAACCAATGTGTTTATGACATGTGGCATATTTTGCAATTCGCGTAGTGGCGTGCGTAAGTTTTAACCCTTGCGCTTTTAACCCTAAAATCCAAAATTCTTAGTTAACCCGCCATTTGTTTTCCCCGCAACCAATCGGGGGTCGATGTGTGTCTCCTACCCTTCGGGCTCGCAGCACGTGGAAAGAAGTTTTGCTTTTGCCTCGAAGAAGGGAAAATGTGCAGAGTTCTTTCCCACTTCGTCGGCCCGCGCATGGGAAAAATTTTCCTCCCTAGGCCCGTGGACTCTCCCCGGGGAAAATTTTCCTCCCAAAGTCCACCGGCCCATAACTTGAAAAATATAAGGAGTTAGGAGGACTTCTTTATATCATTGGAAAGGTAAGAAAATTTCCTATCCAATGGGAATGATTTAGGAAATTTTTGAATGTGTTAATTTTGTGAAAAATCAAGTTGAACCCTTTAAGCCAGTTAGAGAGTGGTTGAGTGAGAAATTACCCTCCCTGTCTCACAAGTGGTTAATCTAACTCTTGTTTGACCTTGTGTTTTGTTAATAGTAGATGTAAGAGGAAAATTATTTAAGCTATCAATATTAGTTGGCCTTGAATTTTTTGTATTAAGCGCTACCTTGTAACCTAGTTGTTGATACTCTTAAAAAAAAAATTATTCCATAATTTTTCCTAACTAACCCTAGGTTGTTCTTGGGTCTCAAGTGGTTGTTTTAAGTGGGCATTACACTCCGAGTCCAATCAAAATTAAAATCCAAGAAATAAGGCAACCAAATAAAATGGCTAAGTCGCTTCATTCACGCAATCCTTGAAAATATTAAAATATAAATAAAAATATCCTCAGAGATTCTCAATCAAATTCTAAAATAAATTGTTGGTCCTGGATAAAATAACATAAGTTTACGAATATAAAATACAAATAAGTCCACATCACTTTCACTTCACATCCCTTTCTTAGAATGCCGGTAGAGGTACTATATATTGAGCTTAGATCTAAGAATGCATACACAAACCTCGGATCAAATGCGACACCATGTTTTGACATCTACTCTCAATACGAAGTTAAGTCGAAAAAAGCGAAAACCAAAACCAATTCACCTAACCACTGAAGGAAAAGGGAGTTCTAACAATTACCAACTTCTAATTTACTCTTCGCACCCCATCACACAATCACTAACCTTAATCCATGCAAGATTCACACCACACGGTTTAGCATTCCAACAAGGAGGAGTCTAAAATGGTTTATCAAATCACACGACTAAAATTAAGAGTTATGGCTCATCAAACAATTTCTTTGCAAAGAAGAATCAAGTTCTTGCTACACTGGAAGTTCACAAAAATATTAATACAATTCTACATTTTCGGTTAAATGGATTCGACAAAATGCTACTAGGCGAGAACAATAATTCAAACAATTTTATTATTTTATTTTTATCTTAATCATGGAGGTTCAAATTTTTCTAATCGGTTTTCGAGTTTCAATGTCGGCCTGTGGTCCAAGCATTGAACCCGCGGCTCGACACCAAGTGTAACGCCCGCATTTTTCTCAACAATAAAACACGATAAACCCGATAACAAACATGGAAAAATTATGGAATAATTTCTTTTTGAAAGGTAAGAACAATAACATTCGTCAGAATTAAATTAAATTCTTAGTAATAACGCTCTCATACAATTTTTAAGGCAATCGGAAATAAAATTATGACTGGCTTAGCATTGACTCAATTTTCAAAATTAAAGCGGGATTTAAATTCTCTTACTAAGCTTCAATATTTCAATATTTTTTTATCTTGGTTTTTATTGCTCTACTACATTAATCTCTTTTAAGTTTACTATCTAAGAGCCATAACTAAATTTTAGATTTAATTTAGAAAAGGATAATAGTCTTATAGTGTTTAAAACATGCACATTCGTTTATTTTCACACTAAGGTCAACAATAATTTTAAATAAATCTAATCTAAAATACATTTCCTATGTTAACCTTATTTAGTAATTAAGTTTTCTTTCTTATTTGATTAACACCTTATGTTATAATATTTTAATTGATTTAATTAGTTCGCACTTAATAATTAAAACATTAAGATTGACTAAATTCTCGAATTCGCTTTAATACAATTTAATAATTTTTTCCAATTAATATTTAATCAAACACCTAGAATAATATTTAATTTAAAATCACATAACAACCTTCTCAAGGACGTCATTTAAATTAATTTTCTTAACCATATTTAAATATTACCCTAAAAGTAATTACTACATAACTCCCTTTATTTTAATGTTTTTTTTTTGTTAAAATATGATAGTTTAATGGGCTTAAAATTCCTTCATTTTCTCTTAAATACGTTCTGGAAAATTTACACAAAGATTTTAGTGTGTTAAATTTGATGGCCAAATGACCATCACTGGCTTGATCTAGAACGAGGGAAGGATGACGGCTATATGGACGTCAAATTTAATCTAAGCATAAATTTTTCAGTAGAAAGGACTTTCCAATTTTTAAAATTTCTGTGTGCATTTATGAGGCTTTAATCCTTCCATTTCCAAAGCCAAATAATTTTTATTTTATGATTTAGCATATTAAATGTTTCATGTAAAATACGAGTTTAAACATGCCTATAGGTTAATTTACAACCAAGAACATTTGGATATGAAAGTTGTCCAATATTTCTTCTTACGTATTCATTTAAATATGAGAAAAATAAGGTACAATTAAATGAATTTTTTTCTTCTTCCATTAAACAACTTGCCAAAGATGCAAGAGGGTCCACATTCACTTTCTCCCAATGAAATTAATCATTTCAACACCGATCTACCATCTGACTTCCCAAGAAAGCCTTACAATTTCCCAAGCAAACTTTAAATTTGAGAAGTCTTATTCTCATTATTAGAAAACCATTACAAAGTTAACATTTCATAAGAAGTAATTCTAGTCATAATAATCCATTTATAATAACTATCCACCCCAAAACATAAGATTACATCTCATGTACCCTATGTACTGATTTACAAGTTGTAGAGTAATATTAGAAACAAGCTACAACTTCACATATCCTTCTCCAACAAAGAGAGTTCATTTCATTGAATCCCACCATCTTCACCAAGATCAAGAACACAACAAAATGGGGGAGTAGGTAATGCTCTCCACCCAACCAAATATTCCGATGAGGAGAGAAGCCTTCTTCCTCATTGTCCCTCGAGCCCCAACAAAGAATCAATGAGGATATTTAGACAACCATGGCAACTCAAAATGGATTCCACATACACATAATAATTTTCACAATCAAAACACAGTCCAATAATAATACGTGAGAACAGTCCCAAGAAGGACAACAACAAAATACAAGGCCTCATCATACAAAGACCAAAAGAGCAAGATCTATGGGGGAAGCTGCTTATACCTCCCAATGGGAAATGGGTGTCCACCTTAAAACCTACCAATATATCCATCTCAAACCCCTACATACTCTTATGCCTCCCCAAAAGTAAGAAATGCAAGCTATTTATTTTCCAAGAGTGGAACCCAATTCCAAACTCCTCCACAAAATAACTCTTATGCCTCCCCACAAAATTTCCCCACGGTCTTCTCTACACCATACTCGGGCCATCTACCCAATCACCCAACAAACATACCAAACATTCAAAACATTCACATATGCATGATATAAAAATAGAGATACATTTTAAGAGAGTCAAGCTCCTACCTCTCCATGATAGAGTTTGATCCAAAATCCAACAACAAGTTTCAAACAACCACAAGCTCCAACAAATCCTCAAGCATCAAAATCCTCAAGCTCTCCCAAAAATTTCCAAAATCCCCAAAAATGAACAAGTATCCAAGTATGAACAAGTAACCCTTCCCAAAGCAAGCTCTACAAAATTACAAGTATTATTCCCAAAAGAAAAATGAGTCCCCTCCTCACTGATCAATAATATTGCATAAATATAAAAAGGAGAGGAGGAGGGTGAGGTTGAGTGCCCACTTCCCTTTAACACTTTTGGATCTTGATCTTGATACTGCTGATTATATTATGGACATTATTATGGTTTTGATTTAGTATGATGTTAGATGTTAGACCATGGATTATTGTTGATCTTGATTCAGTTATGATGCATGATGATTATTAGTGACACTTTATATGTGGATGATGATATACTGTTTGACATGGATATATTATGGATGTTGTTCGGACATGTGATATTGGATATTGTGAGTAGATCTAGTATGGAAATTATTGGATGATGATATAGTTGTTAATTAAATTGAAAATGATAATGTTGATTGCTTGATGTTGTTGTGATTCAGATATCTAGATGATTTGAGATTTTATTTATATCATTTTGGATGTTCTGATATGGCCACGAGGCCGAAGGAGGTATTTTTGTTTTGTAGGTTAAAATATCACAACAATATCGAGGATTGGAGACCAACCATATTGATATTCTAGATGAATTCAACAAGGTCTCCATGGCAACTTGTATTGTTGTGTGTGTTTATATTTTTCTAGGATTCCCATAGGGGGACTTCCTTTGAATGTGACCAAGGGTTGTATGTATTTATTAATGTGGTTTCTTTTGATTAATGTTTGCATGTGTTTATTTTGTAGTGCTTTACCCCTTTTATTAGTTGTTATATGTTGTGTTAATGTTGTGAATAACCATGTTGTTAAAATAAAAAAATCAAATATGTTATAAGAAATTAATTATGGAAGTTGTTGGCTTTTAAAAATTAATGTTGTAAGAATGTGTAAGTGACTTTGTAAGTGATGTGTAAGTTAACTTTTGAGTGTGAAACACTCCACCTTCTTGGAAATTCGAATTTGTCCTTGGAGGCTGAATTTGGAGGCTTGTGGGACAAGTAAAACTTGTCCCATACCTCTTAAATTTACTTTCCAACCATACCTATGGTTTGGGGGTTGAATTTAGACCTTCTTTATGCATTTTGAAATGACTAATTGTAAGTTTTAATTGCACTTTTCTTACATGTTTTAAATTCAGTCCTTTTGGGGTATGGGTTTGTTTTGGAGTGTGTAAGTAAATCTGTCATTTTATTTATTATGCATTGGAGAATGAAGTTGACCTTGTGTTGGGGTTGAGGATGTGTGATGTGGCATCCTACATGGATCCACCTCATCCTCTTCTCTTCCCTCTTCTATAAAATTTGAATTGCTTGCCTTGTTTTGGGTTGTTGAACTTTTGGGAGACTTCTTTGGGGTGAATTTTCTTGTGGATTGGAGCTCTTGCTTTTGGAGAATTTGAAGATTGTTGCATTTTTGTGCTTGGCTGTTTTGGATTGATTGCATTGGAGTAAAGCTTGCTGTTTTGGAATTGGAACAACTCCATCATGGAGAGGTAAGAGCTTGGCTCTTGAAATGCCCTTCTTTTATGAATGTAAATGTTGTTGTGTGAATGTTTTGGTTTGTTTTGTGGGCTGTTGGGTAGATGGCCTAGGAATGGTGTAGGAGAAGGATATGGGGTTTATTTTGTGGGAGGCACAAGTGTGTTTTAGGGAGGTATAAGTGTGGAGGGAGTTGGGATTTGGGTTCCACCTTACAAAGAAATAGCTTGCATTTCTTTACTCATTATGGGGTGCCATAAGAGGTTGGGGAGGCATAAGAAAATGGGAGGAATAAGGGGTACTTAGGGGAGGCATAAGTTTGTGTCGGGGATTGAAATGATATATGTGTGTGTGTGTGTGTGTGTGTGTGTGTGTGTGTGTGTGTGTGTGTGTGTGTGTGGTGGTTTGAAAATAGGTGGTGCTACCCATTTTCCCATTGGGAGGCATAAGTAGCATCCTCCATATTGCTTACTCCTTTGGCTTGTTTGAGAAGCCTCGGTTTTGATTTTCATGTTCAAATGTAGTTGCAAACTACATTTACTTTTGGATTGTGTTTCAATGTGAAATGTTGCTTGTGTGTTTGTGGAAGCCTTTGTTGTCATGAGTTGAATCACATATTTTATTTCTGTATGGTTGGGGCTTGGGGGAAAATAAAGAAGGATGGATTCTCCTTTTCATTAGATATCTTGGTTGGGTGGAGAGTGTTGCCTTTCCCCTACCTTTGTTGTGATCAAATTGGAAGAATGAAGAAAACCACAAGTTGTTGTTCTGGAGCAAGGAAAAGAGACAGTTTGACAGTCCCTTCTTGAGATTAAGTTTATTGTAACCTTTCCCACTTTGAAGTGGATGAATTTTATATTTATTGCAATGGGAAGATACTTTGTATTGACAATGAAAGTTGAAATTTGAAATGTAAAAGAGTTATACTCTGTTTTCTATTTTTGGAAAGAATGTGAAAGAATGATACGTATTTTGTATGTTATGTTTTGAAAATAAATGAAAAGGAAGTTGTAAGAGTTTCATTTGAATTAATAGAAGTGTTTTTCCTTGTTCACATGATATTATCTTCAATGGAAATCTGTGTTTAATATGCATATGAAATCTCTGTTTGAAAAGTTGAAAAAAGGAAAACACGTGGGAAGAAAATGGATTACTCTGCCTTGTTTAAAATATATGATTTTGGAAAGGAATAGAAAGCTGCATTCTTGTTTTATTTCTTGATTGAAAGGAAGAAAACCATTTAAGACTAGCATGGAATGAATTCAATGTTTCATTGCATGGCAAAAAAAAAGGAATAGTTCAATCTCTGTTTCTGAAAGTGTATAAACTTCTTTTACTTCATTGTATACTTTGTAAAATTTCTTTATCAAATGTTCAAACAACCCTGTAATTAGATAAGAGACAAATGAAATATTCAATTGGGCTTAATGAGGTCAAAATGATTCCAACCATGCTAAAGCACTTAGGAAAATGTCTTAAAAAAAAGAAACTCTCAAATCAAGCCAAGGCAAAAGCTGCATGAGGCCTCTTGCGATGTAAAACTTATTTTTTTCAAAATGCGAATCAATCCAAAAAATTCACACTTGCAATCTATCCTAAAATCTTCCTAATGAGAACATCCATGTCTGTTTGACATGTTAAAGAAGAAAAAATGACAAATTTGAACCAAAATTTTTATAAGTTAAAATTTACCAGTCTTTCTTAAAACCTGCAAAACGTTTTCTCAAATTTGACCCCTTAAACATTATCAAAATCTAAAATTAAAAGTTTTTGTGAAAAAGGGCATTGATGGATTTCGAAGAAAGTCCTCGTTTTCCCAAAACCGAGCTCTCTATCAAAACTTATGGAAATTTGAAGTTTTACTTCTTTTGGCCACAAAAAAATATTTCTATCAAAAGAAATTTTGGAAAAGTTTCCCCAGCGGACCGCCACTTGAAATTTTCCTTTGGTTGCCTTTGGAAGCTACGTATGGGCCCCAAACAATGAACTTAACTTTTAAAAATTGCTTGGGAAAATTTATAAATTTTGCCACCTCTCGTCCGCCCGGCCCATGACCAATCGAAAGCCGCCACATGGCCTCACGAGGCAATGACGCAATTGCGCAGAAAAATTTTCACCCTTAACGTTTTTAAAATTTGTGGAAACTTTTCTAAGTCCCTCTCGCATCCCCGCTTGGCCCCGCATGAATCAAGTGCTGCCATGTGGAGTCAAGAGGCATTGGCGAAGGACCGAACTCCTTTTAACTTAGTGTTTTAGAAATTTTCTACGAAAATTTTCTAATTTCCTCCGCATTCCCACTCAGCCCGCGGCCAATGAGGAGTCTCTGCCACATGGCATTTTGGGTGTCGACGGAGGCGTGGAGATCCCTAACTTTTAAACCCCTTCCTTTTAAAAATCAAAATATCCTAAGTTACACCGACATCCCATGGCCCGACACGCACCAATGAGAGCTTGACACATGGCACTTTGGGCGATGCCGGGAGGTGTCAAACTTTGTAGCTTTAACTTTTCTTCCCTTAAAATCTTAAATCCTAAAATCACTCGACGCCCCATCAACTTGCGACCAATGAGATCATGACATGTGGCATCATTTGGGATCGGTGGAGGTGCACGTAAATTCTAACCCTTTGCATTTTTAAACCCTAAAGTCTAAAATTCATAAGTTTCCCATGGTCCATTTTTCCCTTTGCAACGAATCGGAGGTTGGGAACGTGTCCTCTTCGGGCTCGCGGCGCACGAAGGTAAATCACGCTTTTTCCTCAAAAAAGGAAAATGTGCCAAATCTCTTCCCACTCTGCTGGCCCGCACATGGGAAAATTTTCCTCCCTAGCTCGGACGCATTCTTGGGAAACTTTTCCTCCCAAAGTCCATCGGCCCATAACTTGAAAAATATAAGGAGATAGGAGGACTTCTTTATATCATTGGAAAAGTGAGAAAATTTCCTATCTAATTGGAATGATTTAGGGAAGTTTTGAATATGTTATTTTGAGAAAAATCAAGTTGAACCCTTTAAGCCAGTTAGAGAGTGGTTTAGTGAGAAATTACCCTCCTAACCTAAGTGGTTATTCTAACCCCATGTTTTGACCTTGTGCTTTGTTAATAATAGTTGTTAGGGAAAATGCTATAAACTATTAATTTTAGTTGGTCTAGAATCTTGTTTGTCATAATTGTTGTCTTGTCAGAACTCCGGTTGTTGACACTCTTAAACAAAAAAATAAATTATTCCATAATTTTCCTAACTAATCCTAGGTTGTTCTTGGGTCTCAAGTGGTTGTTTTAAGTGGGCATCATAGAGGTGGCTCCATGTAGGATGCCACTTCACCTTTTTAAATTTCACATTCATCCCTCTCATGCCCACCAAAAATAACTAACTTTGAGGAAACAATATAAAAGAGCACACATACTCCACTTACACATTTTAAATTTTTATTAAAATGTGAGTGCACCACTCAAAGCCCTATTTTAAATAAATTGTCATGTCTAGTGGTCTAATTATGACCCCTAAAATAATAGATATGGGTGGGGAGTGTTTTAAGGAGTGGGAAACAAGTTATTCCTTCCCACATGCCTTTTTCACATGGCTCAAGGCCCAAATTCGAGTTTTGGGTTATGGGTGGCCCATTGCACATGCAACTTAATATTAAAACATGAAAAGGAAAAGGAATAAAGTATATTCCATGGGTCACTTAGCCCTTAAGGTCCACATCAAAATTACAAAAATTAATCTAGTTTAGGTACTAATTTAAGCATCTCTACTAACACTAATAAAGGTGAGTCACAAAACACATTTAATTTCAAAAATTCCCAAAGAAAAAAATTAAATTAATAATAAAATACCCTCAAATAAATAAGACAATAAGAAGACCTCAAATAACCCCAAGGTCACAATTGAGGTGCTCCCATGGAGACCTTATTGAAGATGATATCAGACAAAACAATAATCACAACTATTACACGAGTTGCCATGGTGACGTGTTGTGTAGTGCCCAAGCTTGTAACCAACACTTAAGACCTATGAACTAAGCTAGGATTAGCTAAGAAAATTATGAAATATATATTTTTTGATTAAGGGTTAACATCAATGAGGTTACAAGTAATGGAATGCATGAACAAGTAGAAAGGCATCAACTAGACCAGGTTTCCAATTCTCGAAAACACGCCGACATTTCTATTTGACGCACATCAACAACCTTACGATTGTCACACATCAACACATCTTAGTGACGCGGCGTCAACAACATGAAGTTTTCACGCATCATCGTCTTAAAGTGACGCGCATCAACAACCCCTATTGTCGCACGTCAACTCCTCCTCACCTTGGCGCATGTCGGCGACCTTAATGTTGGCGTCAATGCATCCCTTCGACACACGTCCCACACGTCGTGAGGACTTTCAGAGTCTTTGGGTGTCAACTTTGGGTTGTCGCGCGTGAAGATGCCCCTCTATCGATGCATGTCAACAACTCGGGTTGTTGCGTGTCAATCTTGCTTCCTTTGACACACGTCGTGAACCTCCTATTATCCCATGCCAACTCTTTTTCCTCGACGCGTGTCTACATCGCGTCGGCGCTTTTCTCCTAACACACGTTGACTCTTTCATTTGTCATGAGTCAATAGGTAAATTAAACATGGTAATTTATCTAGGGAGAATTTATCAGAATTCAAAGGTTCAAACAAAGGATTTTAATAAGATTTGAGGGTTCTTTCTTAAGTGTTGATTTCAATTAAGTTCGTTGATACTTAATGCTTCTAAATTACAATATTTTCATACTTAACTTATAAAGAAGTTTTTAACTGTTCATTTCCAGATAATTTTATTACCAGATTTAAAATAATTAGCAAGAGTTCAACTCTACAAATTCTTAAAACATTTTCTATCCAATCCATTCCATTAATTTCACAACATCTAACCATCAATATGCCAAATCGATTATCAATTTTACAACTTTGAATAAAAGAATAAACACTTTCTTTTCCTTCATACATCTTTTCTTTCAAATAGAAATCTCATTTCATCATAGCAACTCAAACCCAATACATAACACGCTTTTATAACCGAGAAATGTAAAAGCAATTCTTTATTGAATCAAACCACAACTTTACAGCATCATTATTTCCTTTAAATTTCCAAGAACATCATACAGAATATTTCACATTCTTTCAACAGTTAATGGATTGCAACTTCCACATTTACATCTCAACTTAAACTTTCTTTTTCAATAAAGTGCCTTTTCAAAGCAAATAACCAAATATTTTTGTCCACCTCAACATGGGAAGGGTTACAATAATATCACAATAACAAGTACTATCAAAACTTCAAGTTTCTTTCCCAGAGACAGCAAGAGGCTGATGTTCTTCATTCTTCATTTGGATCACAACAAGATAAGGGGAAAGGCAATGCTCTCCACCCAACAAAATATCAATGAGCAGGGGAGAATCCATCCATCCTCATCAGCCCCCGAGCCCCAACCTTAACAAAAGGAAAGGATGAAATCCAACACATAAGCAATCGTGGCTTCCACATAACACACGAGCAAAGAAAAGCATATTTCAAACAGACATGTTTCTACGAAAGACGTAGTTCCCAACTACATAACAATGCAAACAACACAAAGGCTTCATTAAGCAAGCTAAATACACGAGCAAGGATTCTATGGGAGATGCTTATGGCTCCCAATGAGAAATTTGCAACAACCGAAACATCCCACCAAAATCATCTCCTTCCATACACTTATGCCCCCAAACTTACTTCTTGTACCTCCCAAAACTTATCCCTTATGCCCCCCCAAAAGAGTAAGGAATGCAAGCTATTCCTTTTCCATGGAAGTTCCCAAATCCCAAACTCCCTCCACAATAACAGATGCCCTTGGAAAACCCTTATCCCTCCACATGAGAAATCCCCATAGCCTTCTCCTACACCTTACCCTAGGCATTCTACTCGACCAGCCAAAAATATTAACAATAAGCATAATTCAAAATAGAAAGCGCATTTAAAACAACAAAAATAAAAAGTTCACTTCCTACCTCTCCATTAATCGAGTATGTCCCACATAGCAAGCTTTTTCAAGGTGTTCGAGAAAATAGTCCATGAAACATCAAAACCAGCAAGTAAAATATCTCTAGTCCCTTCACAAGCAAGAGCTCCAAGCATAGCAATGAAATCTCCCCCCAAAAGGAAATACACAAGCTTTACATAGCAAGAAAAGTTCCCAAGCAAGGAATTGCACACAATTTCAAACAACAAGCAGATGTGGCCAAGAGGAAGGCGCCAAAGCTCCAACAATAAGAACATCACCCAAGGAAGAGGTGAACAAGGTTCCACAACCACCAAAAATGCGCCCAAGGAGGAATCCACCCAAAAATCAACAACAAAGAAAAATTTTCCCAAGAGGAAAGAAACCAAAGGTTCAACAACCCAACAAAAGGAAAAGAGTGGGACTTTTATAGGAAGGAGGAAGAAGAGTGTGATGTGGATTCCAGGTGAGATGCCACCTTATTCATCCTCAACCTTAAAAGATAAAGTCAACAACAATAAAATCTCACAATAAATGCAAAGACCAATCAACTTACACACTCCAAGAGACCCATACTCCAAAAGGGACAACATTAAAAGCATGAAAGACAAGTACAATAAATGTGTAGACACCCTTATTTCACATCTATCCTAAATCAATTAATTCCCCTTCCTCATTTCCCACAAAATACACTTGAATTAATCAAATATAATTTGATTAATTATCCATTTCAAAATCTAAAAAATAACCCAATCCTCACCACATGTCATTATTCTCCATGTTTTTCCACTATTGAATTAAAAATTCAAATTCAAATCCTCACTCACCCTTCATGGTCCCCACTCACCTAAAATCCCTGCACTTATGAATTAAAAATATAATTCAAATCCTCACCCATTCTTCGTGGCCCCCACTCATCTAATCTTGCCCACATTTTCAAACCACTCACCTAATCTTGCCCACATTTTCAAACCACTCACTTAATCTTGCCCACATTTTCAAACCATGATTACTTAAATTAATCTAAGTTAATCACTCCCCTAGGCTATAAATACAACCTTACCCCTCCCCTCTAAACACACGAAGAATAAGCTTGAATGCCATATCTAAGTTCTTGCATCCTTTGAGCAAAGAACATCCTTTTGCCTCGTCCTAATGCCCAAATAGCCTCATAATCCTTTTTCCATCTCAGTGCAAAGTAAGAGGATCGTTGTTGCGGGAAGGTATTGCTCCATTTTGAAGAAAAACACCTACATATCACACAATCGGGGCTCAATCCAAGTTTCCTAGCCCATTCGAGGTTTTCTGAGCGCGAAGGAGGAGGTATGATTATTGGTATTTTACTTCCTTGTAGTGTATTTTCCTAGCTTACAAAATGCATTCAAAAGGTCAAGTCAAAAATCATTAAACAAATCAAACTTTCCCTCCAACCCATAAATATGGTTGGTAATAACTTTTAAGAGGGGTGGGACAAGTCTAGCTTGTCCCACAAGCCTCCAAATTTAGCCAATAAAGCCAAATTCAAATTCCAAGGGAATGGAGTGCCCAACACTCTAAATCTTATCCTTAAATTCCTCTTAGATATTCTCTTACAACTTGCATTAACATTAATAACTCCATTTATTACATTCCTTTAACATTTTAATTTATTTAATTAACACATGGGTAATCACATTATTTACTCAACACATAACAATTAATGGAAGGGGTAACACATTACAATTAAACACATACAAACATTACAAAAAGGAAAGATATAAAATCAAAACAAGGAAAACCCTTGGTCACTTTTACAAAGGTGATCCCCCATGGGAATCCCTAACAACACAACACTCAAACAGAACAATTGCCATGGTGACCCCGTCGAATTCATCCAACATTCTATTATGGTTAGTTTCCAGTCCCCCGATATTGTTATGATGTTTGTCCTGCAAAATACAAATACCCCTTGACCTCGTGGCCATATCATAATATCCAAGAAAATGATATAATAACATCTCAAAGATCAATTATAAATCACAACAACATCACGAATTCAACATCATTTTAATTCAATTTAAATAGCACCGTATATCATCCAATGATTTTCCATATCAAGTCTGCCCATAATTTCCAATATCACAAGGTTGAACAACATCAATAGTATGTCAAAGCCAAACAACATATCATCATCCATGTAAAGAACATCTCAAATAATTAACAAGCATAATAACTAAATCCATATTCAGAATAATCCATGTCTAACATCTATACATCATAATGATCAAAACATAATTAACGTCAAAACATGATTAACAAAGATCAAGATTAGTATTCAAAAGGTGTCATAGGAAGTGGGCATTACATCCCCCTCCTTAGACTCAACTTCCTCCCGGAAGTCATTGGAACAAATGCGGAAAATACACTTGTAACACGGTGGTGTCCTCCCAAGTAGCTGCAGTCTTGTCGTATCTGTCCCACTGCACTGCATACATGATCAATCTCTCGCCTCAAAGGCCTAGGCTCCTATGATCTATGATATGGATGGGCTCCACCATCACCCCCCCGATCTCCCGCACTTGTAAAGAGGTCTAATCTAACACATGAGAAGGATCTATAATGTGTTTTCCTAAGAAAAGAAACATGGAATACATCATGTACTTGAGACAAGATGGGTGGCAAAGCTAGACGGTAGGCTAAAGGGCGATGCGCTCCAAGATTTCAAAAGGTCCAACAAAACAAGGAGCCAACTTGGAACCTTTTCCATAACGGATAGGGCTCTTATATGGCTCCGACACGAAGGAACACCTTCATGCCCACATCAAAATTATGTTCTCGTCTATGCTGATCCGCGTACTTTATTCTTCGCGCCTATCTTGTGCCTCTGTAGTCATTGTCGATCATCACTACTTTCCACTCCATGTCCTACAAAAGGGCTGGTCCAAGAGACACTCTATCCTCCAACCGGTCCCACTAAGAGGTGTCTTGCACTCCCTACCATACAAGGCCGAAAAGGAGCCATTCCTATAGAACTCTAAAAACTGTTGTTGTAGGCAAACTCCACCAAATACAGATACTCCTCCCATCTCGCATGATGATCCATCACGTACATCCTGAGCATGTCCTCCAAAATCTGATTCACTCTCTCTGTCTGTCCATTTGTTTTAGGGTGATAAGCTGATAAAATTAATCTGTCCCAAGGACATACTGCATGGTAGTCCAGAAATTGGAAGTGTACAAAGGATCGCAGTCACAAAGGATCTTCCGCGGGATCCCGTGCAACCTAACAATCTCATCCAAATACACATGTGCACTGCACTAGCTTTATAAGTGGTCTTCACCGGTGAAAAGTGAGCAACTTTTGTCAATTTATCAACCATGACCATGATGGCGTCGTGGTGATATCTCAACATCGGTAGCCCGACAATGAAATCCATGGAAATGGTGTCCCATTTCCACTCCGATATAGCATGAGGATAGAGAAGGCCATCCAGATGGATCGATGCTAGCCTTCATTTACTCGGCACTCCAAACAACGTGACACAAACCGAGCCACGTCTCTATGAAGTCCTCTCCATTGATACAACTGTCTCAAAGTTGCATGCATCTTCTTCACCCCAAAATGGGTGGAATACAGTGCACGATGTGCCTCTACCAAGATGTCCTGCCTCAAGCCTCCGTCTCTGGGAACATAAATCCGACCTCGTGCCTCGAGAAGTCCATCTCGCTCTAAGCGCGAAACCATCAAACTTCCCCTCAAGGGGTCTTGGGAATCAATCTCTCGCTCATACTACAATGTAGAAGATGTCAAGAGGAAGTGTCTGAAGAATCCCGCTCCACAAATCTGTACCCACTGAAGTGGCCATACTCAAATGCCACCACCTGCTGAGCGCGTCTCCAACCACATTCTCCTTTCCTTTCACATGCTCTATCTCCATGTCATACTCACAAAACAACTCCATCCAACGCCTCGACGAGCATTCGATTGGGTTGCGTGAAAAGGTGGCGAAGACTCAAATGATCTATCCTGAGTATGAATCTTTAACCAAGAAGAAAATGCTTCCAATGAACTAAGGCATGCACAATTGAAGCAAGCTCAAGATCATGAATCGGATAATTAAGCTCATGATCCTTGAGTTTGCGAGACTTAGGCCACTACCCTGCCTTCCTGCATCAGCACGTCTCCAAGGCTTGCCAACGAAGCATGCGTGCACACAAAGAACTCACCATGCAGATCTGGAACCGCAAGAATGGGTGTCGAAGTGAGACGTTCCTTTAGCGTCCTGAAGGCTCGCTCACACCTGTTCGACCACACAAACTTCTTCCCTTTCCGCTGAAGGGAAGTGATGGGGTGTGCTATCCGAGAGAAATCCTGAACAAATCTCTGGTAGTAACCTGCCAACGCCATGAAACTACGCACCTCTGTCACAGTAGTCGGTGTTGGCCAATCCATGATGGCTCTAATCTTGGAAGGATTGACAGCGATACCTTCCCTAGAGATTATATGACCCAAGTACTGTACTTCAGACTGAAAGAAAACACATTTCTCCAAGTTCCCATAAAGTTGTTGCTCACGAACACACTGAAGAACCTGGCTGAGGTGCTCCTCGTGCTCCTCACGCGGACGTGAGTAAATCAAGATGTCATCAAGGAAGATGAGCACGAAGCGATCCAAGAAGGTTTTGAATACCCCATTCATCAAACTCATAAACACAAGTGGGGGCATTCGTCAAACCAAAAGGTACCACAGTGAACTCATAGTGTCCATACCTGCACGAAAAGTAGTCTTATGAATGTCTGCCTCCGTAATCCTTAACTGATGGTAACCCGACTTGAGATCAATATTAGAGAACACCGTAGCTCCCTTCATTTGATCAAATAAGTCATCAATCCGAGGAAGAGGATAACGATTCTTAATCGTCACCTTGTTCAATTGGTGGTAGTCGATACACAACCGCAAGGATCCATCCTTCTTCACAAAGATCACCGATGCACCCCAAGGGGATACACTAAGATGGATAAGGCCTTTATCCAAAAGGCTCTCTAACTACAATTTGAGCTCACAGAGCTCGGGGTGGTCATCCGATAAGGTGCCCGTGAGATAGGCTCCGCTCCCAGGAACCAGATCTATATGGAAATCAATCTCACGTGGAGGTGGCATCCCCAGTAGCTCCCCTGGAAAGACATCCACAAAATCTCCAGAATGGGATGATCATCCAACGATGGTCCACTAGACCCATCTTCGACTGTCACTAATCGCCGACTATAACACGTACATCTAACAACCCCGTCACACACACCGCTTGAGCTGCATAGCTAAGATGGTGCAAATCAAACGGGTCTCCTGACCCCCGAAATCACCGACTCTACTCCAAGATCATCTACACAAGATATGGTCTTGTGATAACAATCCATCCTGGCTCTATGTGCAGATAGCCAATCCATACCTAAGATGACTCCATACGAGCCCAAAGGAAGGATATGAAGATCTGAAGAAGTGGTGAAAGATCCCAAATCTACAACACACTCCTTAACCAAGGAATCAACAGAGATCTTGGCTCCCGAAGCCATCTCAACGTCCCAACAAAGACCCTGCCTAACTGCCACCAGCTTGCATCGCTCTACTAAAGATGATGCAATGAAAGAATAAGAAGAACTAGAATCAAAAAATATGGAGGTAGGAATACCCCTAATGCTACATGAAGTCTCAATGATGTGTGCTCGGTGTTCGGCCTAGTGGTTCTCAACCACCTGCATAGATCTGTGGATTGCGCCCCATGTCACCAACTGTAGGCTCTGAAATAGGTACTTTACCCTTGTTAGGGTTATGAGGGCAATCTCTCAAAAAATGCCCTACCACTTTGCATCCAAAACATCCGCCTGTACTTTTCCAAGAAGGCACCGCGGAAGGTTCTCTAGAAGTAGGTGCCGTGGATCCCGACGATCCAGCTACTATCTACTGCTGGCTCTCTGTTGATGAGCTCCCATTGATCGGGCTCTAGGTCCACCCTGTGTCCTAGTAGGACCCTTAGGAGGAGGTCCCATACTCTCGACCTCTCCGGGCATAGCTCTCTGTGGAGGTCTCGTGTGGTGGGGGGACTGCTGTTCTTGCTGATTGATGGGGTTGAAGGATGCCTATGAAGACCGCGACCACCACGAGGAGGAGGAACTCGACCCCCTTCGATCTATTGTCCCGCATTTGCCAATGCGGCTCCCGACTCGCCTCTAGCCTATTGGGTCTTACCCCGAGTCTCATCTGCTATGTAGGCCTTCTCAACGGCCTCTGCTAAAGTCTGTGGGCAGTGGATCCGAACTGCACCTCCAATGTCCAAATTGAGACCCCGGATGAAGCGGTGGATCCACACCTGCTCATCCTGCATGTACTCCATGTACTGAAGTAAGTCCAAAAACTTACTTTCATACTCTACCACTGAAAGGGATGCCTGCCGAAGGTCGTGGAACTCATCGATTTTCTATTGTATGAACCTCCGAGACAGGTATCTACTTCTGAACCTTTCCTCAAACAACTCCCAAGTGACTGTCTCCGAATCTACATGGAGCTTCTGCTCCTCAGTCCTCCACCATACTCCGGATCCATCCTTCAATAGGTGGATCACAACACGGGCTTTTGTGTTGTTGGTGCAAGGACAAAGCTTAAAGCATCCACTCAAGCTCACTAGTGAGGTTTCTACCTGAAAACCTCTTGTGTCACCTAAATATTGTGACGGCCAAGCTTCAAGATTTCCTTTATGTGATCTGCTGCTGTGGGCTAACGGCCTTTAGGCCTCTCTGACCTCTCATATCTGAGCTTAGGGCTCTGAGATCTCTCTCTAAGCTCCGAAACTGGTCACCATGTCCCCTCAAAGAGGACTCTGCTCTAGCTGATTCCCCATGGAAATTCTCTCCTCCATGCTCCTCACTGGGTGGAGGAGGTGCATGTCCCTCAATGGAAGTGATTATGTCATGCCTGCCATGCCCTCCAATGGAACCTCCACGTAAAGCGACATTCACATCTTGAAGGGTCTGCAAGATCTGTGGCAAAATGGCTGCCATAGCATTCTCCGAGGTGGTATCTCTAAGTCTATGTGGAAAGACTCATCATCTTGCCTGCGCCTCCTGCACAACAAAATGAGAGTTAGCTCATCATTCTAAGTTTTCTTCAGTTTCAAAGTTTACTACCATATACAAGTTTTCAATCAATTTTTCTCTAAGTTAAAAGATGTGCTAGCTTTAAAAGTTCTTGTCTCAAGTTTTCTAGTGTGCCCAATGATCCAAGCTTTTGAACCACTGCTCTGATACCAAGTGTAGTGCCCACTTCAAACCAACACTTGAGACCTATGAACTAAACTAGGATTAGCTAGGAAAATTATGAAATAATTTTTTTGATTAAGGGTTAACATCAACGAGGTTATAAGGCAATGGAATGCACAACAAGTAGAAGGGTCTAACCAGACTAGGGTTCAAATTCAAGTTTTGCCTAACGAAAACCCAAGGAAGAAGATCACAACGTTATCCCTTGACGTGCATCAACAACCGGTTGTTGCGCGTCAACACTTCCTAGTGATGCACATCAACAACACTGGTTGTCGTGTCGTCAACACCTTCTAGATGTGACGCGCGTCAACAACCCTAGTTTATCGCGCAACAACTCCTCACCATCGACGCACGTCAACAACACAATGTCACATGTCAACAACTTCCAATGACGCGCGTTGATGACCTTCTTGTCACGCGTCACTACATACATTTTGACATGCATCAACAGTTCCCGACGCGTGCATCAACAACTTTGGGTTGTCGCGTGTCAATGCCCCTACTAACGCCGTGTCAACAACGAGCGGACGCGCGTGTCAACATCAAGTGTGCCGTGCATCAATGCCGCTTCCTCGACGCGCGTCAACAACCTCCCGTTGTCACGCGTCAACTCTTTCTCCTTGACGTGCATCACACAACCCCCGTTGTCGCGTGTCAGCTCCTTTTTCTCGACGCGTGTCTACGCGTCGGCTTTCATCTCCTAACGTCGTGCACCTTTTTTCACTTGTCGCGCGTGAATCTGAACATGGTAATTTATCCGGTGGAGAAGTGGAGAAATCTATCGAACTTCCAAGGCAATTTTCATGATAGATTAATGGATTTTAAAGAGATTTGAAGGTTCTTTCTTGAGTGTTGAATTCAATTTAGTTCATGAAGACTTAATGCATCTAAATTATAATGTTTCATACTTAACTTATAAGAAGATTTGAACTGTTCATTTCAGATAATTTGATTACGATTTAAAATAAATAGCATGATTTCAACTCTATAGATTCATAAAACATTTTCTATCCAATCCATTCCATTAATTTCAACAACATCTAACCATCAATATGCCAAGTCGATTTATCAAATTTTCAACTTTAATAAAAGAATAAACATTTTCTTTTTCCTTCATACATCTTTTATTTCAAATAGAAATTCATTTCATCACAAAGAACTCAAATCCAATACATAACATAGTTTAATAATTGAGAACAAAAACACAATTCTTTATTCAATCAAACCACAACTTTATAGTATCATTTATTCCTTTCAAATTTCAAAACATCATACATAATATGTCACATTTTTTCAAATAGATGAACGGATTACAACTTTTACATATCATCTCAAACTTAATCTTTCTTTTTCAATACAATGCCTTTCCAAAGCAAATAACAAACGTTTGATCCACCTCAAGTGGGAAGGGTTACAATAATTCTTACACAATAAAAGACTATCAAAACCGCAACATTTCTTTCTCCAAACAAGAAGAGCTGATTTCTTCATTCTTCAGTTGGATCACAACAAGATAGGGGGAAAGGCAACGCTCTCCGCCCAACCAAAATATCCAATGAGTAGGGAGAAGTCGTCCATTCTCATCGGCCCCCGAGCCCCAACCATAATGAAGTAAAAGATGAAATCCAACACATGGCAACAGTGGCTTCCACAAAACACACAGCAACAAAAATGCATTTTCAAAGACATGTTTTACAAAATGTAGTTCCCAACTACATAACAATGCAAACAACACAGAGGCTTCATTCTGCAAGCCAAATACAAGAGCAAGGATTCTATGGGGAGCTGCTTATGCCTCCCAATGGGAAATGAGCAACAACCAGAAAACAACCCACCAAAATAAACACTTTCCATACCCTTATCCCTCCCCAAACTTACTCCTTATCCCTCCCAAAATTATCCCTTATGCCCCCCAAAGAGTAAGGAATGCAAGCTATTCCTTTTCCATGGTAGTTCCCAAATCCCAAACTCCCTCCACAATAACAGATGCCCTTGGTAATCCCTTATCCCTCCGCATATGAAATCCCCATAGCCTTCTCCTACACCATACCCTAGCGGTCTACCTAACCACCAACAACAAATACAACAAGCACCATTCAAAACAGAAACAACTTCAAAAAAGCAACAAAAAAAAGTTTAGTTTCCTACCTCTCCATTAATGGAGTCTCTGTCCCACACAATAAGCTTTTTTAGAAACCAGATTTTAGTCTAGAAAACAGCAAACCAGCAAGTAAAAGAACTCTAGTCCCTTCACAAGTAAGAGCTCCCAACACAGCAATGAAACCGCCCCCAAGAGGAAAATACACAAGCTTTACACAGCAAGAAAAGCGCCAAGCAAGGAAGTGCGCACAGCTTCAACCAACAAGCAAATGTGGCCAAGAGGAAGGCACCAAGGCTCCAACAACAAGAACAACACCCAAGGAAGAAGGTGAACAAGGTTTCTACAACTAGCAAAAATGCACCCAAGGAGGAATCCACCCAAACATCAACAACATAGAAAAATGCGCCCAAGGGGAGAGAACCCAAAGCTTCAACAACCCAACAATAATGAAAGAATGCGACTTTTAGGAAGGAGGAAGAAGAGGGTGATGTGGATTCCAAGTGGGATGCCACCTCATTCATCCTCAACCCTAAAAGAGAAAGTCAACAACATTAAAAGCTCACAATAAATGCAAGGACAAATCAACTTACACACTCCAAGAGACCCATACTCCAAAAGGGACAACATTAAAAGCATGTAAGACAAGTACAATAAATGCTTTCAAAAAGGTCAAGTCAAAAAGCATTAAACAATTCAAAACTTGCCCTCCAACCCATAAATATGGTTGGTAATTACTTTTAAGAGGGGTGGGACAAGTCTAGCTTGTCCCACAAGCCTCCAAATTTAGCCAATAAAGCCAAATTCGAATTCCAAGGGAATGGAGTGTCCAACACTCCAAATCTTATCTTAAATTCTCTTACAAATTCTCTTACAACTTGCATTAACATTAAGAACTCCATTTATTACATTCCTTTAGCATTTTGATTTATTTAATTACCACAAGGGTAATCACATTATTTACTAAACACAACAATTAATGAAAGGGGTAACACATTACCAAAACAACACATACAAACATTACAAAAAGGAAAGACATAAAATCAAAACAAGGAAAACCCTTGGTCACTTTTACAAAGGTGATCCCCCATGGGAATCCCTAACAACAAAACACTCAAACATAACAGTTGCCATGGTGACCCCACCATATTCATCCAACATTCTATTATGGTTAGTTTCAGTCCCTCGATATTGTTGTGATAATTGTCCTGCAAAATAAAATATCCCTTCGGCCTCGTGGCCATATCGAATATCCAAGAAAATGATATAATAACATCTCAAAGATCAATTATAAATCACAACAACATCACGAATTCAACATCATCTTTTCAATTTAAATAGCATTGTATATCATCCAATGATTTTCCATATCAAGTCTGCCCATAATTTCCAATATCACAAGGTGAACAACATCAATAGTATGTCAAAGCCAAATAGTATATCATCATCCATGTAAATAACATCTCGAATAATCAACATGCATAATAACTGAATTCAATTTCATAATAATCCATGTCTAACCTCTATACATCATAACAATCAAAATATAATTAACGTCCAAAATTCTTCAATATCAAAGAAATTGTAAAATAACTTCGAACATCATAATATGGTCGTGATTTGAAGAAATTACAAACTATCAATATATATCTAACTTGACAACACATCATTATCTTTCATATTGAATGACTATCATTGTCTCGTGAATCCATATAAACGATATTATAATTCATAGCATATCAATACTCACAATTAAATCTATTGTCTCACATTACGTTAAACAAATCATATATAGTAATGTCCATCCAAGTTCACAATATAATCGCATAATCAAAATAACAATCAGAACATAATAGTAACCATGATGTCCCACATATCTTAACAAAAGATGTTAATAAGAACACAACAATAAGTTTCCATATTATAATCAATTCGGAGTTGAAAACATAGTTCAATCAAGTTGTCAAGAGGAGTGGGCATTACACAAGGCATGTCGGATATCAGTATTGTTTAGAATATAAAAATAATTAATAAAACAATTGAGTGTGTTAGGTAGCTTATTTGAATTTGTAAATTTTGCAAATTTGTGATGAATCGTCGATTTCCATACGTGGCATTAGGATCTCATGAACACACCTCAAAGATCATTAGGTTTTTTTGGGTAGCGCATACGGATGTGCTCAAGGTACCCTCGAGCATGCTCTAAGAGTGCATTTTTACCTTATGTGTGTGCATCTTATGAGAAATCGCTTGAGCGAGATGTTGACCATTTGAGATCAATGAAAACAAATTTGACTAATCGATTGGGCGAGCTCCTCCAAGGGATTTTTTTACAAAAAAATACTTTCATACTTAAAGAGATATGGATAGTTAGATGGTGGTGTTGATAAGAACTTGTTATGCCGAGCGTTTGTGACCCATTTTTATTGTGAATTTTTTAAAGGAAACATTATGTTCTTCATCATTTTGACCCTTATAATTAATTATTCAAAGGATTTCAGCTCATAATAATCAAGAATGGTTTTCAAAGTAAAGTTTTCACCATTTTTAATCAATTTCTCTACCCTCATGATGTTATATTTCAAAGCTAGAACATAATAGACATCATTTATATGTTTCTTGTTTTACATATAAGTATATGGGGTGGGTCCGCCTCCCCCAACCATTAAAACACTAATACCTAAGTGGCCGCCAAAGCACTCAGGCCAAAATAATTTGTATTTTAAGTTTTTCTTTTTTTTAACCTTTTTCATTTATTAATATTA